>JAKWJA010001320.1:0-57329 GCA_027704765.1 Solanum habrochaites | reverse complement strand
GTCTCAAATTCAAATTCTTTATGAAGTAAAGACATACTGTAAACTACGATGATCCGTTATAGACTTCACACTTAAACCCCATATAGATTAGTGTCTGCTTTAATGCAAACACCACCGCAGCCAACCTAAACGTGGGTGATAATTACGTTAATCACCTTTAAACTTGCCATCGGAAGCATAATCAATTACATTTTTCTTCTTGCATTATCACGGAACCCAAACAGAAAAGGAAGATGCATCACAATAAACAATGAAGTTATTACCATATAATAAAATGCAGGTAGGATAGGTGCGGGTAGTCAGCAAGTTCTTGAGTTTCTGGAAAAGCTTTCCTCACATTATCGGACCATACAAATGGGAACATTATGTTAGTCAAGTTCGTTCAATTGGGAAGCATAGAAAGAGAATTCCTGACAAATCGAGGGAGTACAACTGGCTAAACCAACAAAAGTTCTTATTTCTCGACAACATTAGTAGTCTGACCCAATCTTACCACTTCGATCTTAGAAGGATCACCAGCACTCCATCCTTAGAAACCACGTTGCCAAGAAGGACCTGAATCTAGCAAAACTCACAATTGGAGGAATTTGGCATAAAGTTTTTTTCTCCTCAACACCTTTCCAACACCAATTCTCAAAGGGTCCTCATGTTCCTTCTTACTCTCTTGGAGTATATAGTATATCATCAATAAAATACGATCACAAAAGAGATCCATTATGGCTTAAAAATACCGTTCATCAAGCTCAATGAAGCAGCAGGGGGATTCGTTAGTCCAAAGGGACATTACCAAGAATTAATAATGCTCATACCTGGTTCGAAAAGCCGTCTTGGCCACATCTGCTGCCCGTATTTTCAATTGATGATAACCAGAACCTCAGTCATCTTAGAGAGGATACAAGCACCTTGTAAAAACTAAACTGATCGAACCAAATATCAATGCGAGGAAAGAGGGATACCTATCTTAACAGTTACTGTATTTGTTTTCCGGGTTAATCTTTTGCACCATCCGAAGACTCCCACTTTATTTTCACCCAAACAAAACAGGGCACCCCAAAGGGATGCACTCGGTTCTAATAAAGCCTTTCCCTAACAATTCTTGACAGTTGGGCTTTAGTCCCTTAACTCTGCTGGAGTCCATTTATAAGGGAGGTAGGGAGATGGGACGAGTACCCGGCTCCAAAATCAATGCAAAAGTTCAATATTCCATGTCCGGTGGGCATACCAGGAAGGTCTGCAGGGAACCACATCCAGGAAACTTCCGAACTACCGAAACGACTTCATCGGAAGTTTGACCTGGGTAGTATCATCCCTGAGGGGTGCCAAGAAGGCTAAACACCTGTACTAAACCATTTTCAACACGAAGAAAGGAGATGATACGAACTGGAGTGGAGTGTAAGTACCTCCCATACTAAACGGGATCTGTCCAAGGCTTGCCCAACGTTACAGTTTTAGATTAACAACTAAGATTGCAAACTTTGGAGAAAGCCAAGTATACCCAGAATTACATCAAAATTCAACATTTCTTAAGATGACCAAGTCTACAGAGTATCGCTCCCCACCAAAGTCCACAGACAAGACCATATACCTTTTCAACTATCACAGACTCACCCCACGGAGTAGAACACACGGAATAGGCATGTCAAGCAATGTCAGCAATGTAAATTAAGACCATTTGCAAATGCGGAAGCTACATTATGAAAAATGTAGAGCCAGGGTCAAATCATACAGAAGCCATACAATCAACAAACCAACAGATTACATGTGATAACAGCATCCGATTGTCTACGTTATGACCGCAAGGGAAAGCGTAACAATGGCCCTATCACCTTTCTGCCCGTTGCCCCTACCATGTTGTGCTGTAGTGGCTCCAGTTGCCGTTACCCCGTCGTTTTGTGAACACCATTACCTCGGCCACCCCGCGTCTCCAGAATTAACGGGCCTTACCATGACCACCTCTACCTCTAGCTATGGGGATCTATAACCTCGGTTTGGACAATTCATCCTTAATATGTCAGTCTCCCCCACATCCATAACACTGTCCCTAGAGTCAAGCAAGGTCTCTCAGAGAAAGTGTTTGGCCCCGGTCTGAGGTGGAACCCCAATACAGTCTGTAGTGAAGACGAATTGGTAAGGACTGAGTACCTCCTGAACCCTGATCCTCTAGAGTAAGAGAAAACATTAAACTCACCTCCCTTCGAAAACCCTTTTAGATGTCATGCCATGGTGAAGTCATCTGGATTCAACTCATTCCATGCCTCTATCACGAAGTCTACCACTCTTGAAAAGGATTTTGCCGTAGCCGCTACATGTAAGGCTGAAATTCCCAAAATTCTGACCTCAAACCCCCTTCACAACAAAAACGACGAAATCTGCTCTTGTGGACTGAAACAAGGTTGGGGGGCCTTACCTGGATAATGCACGAAACTTAAGCCTGCTATGCAGTAACCGAAACATCCTACCTTGCTCTAGTCTCAAGGAACTCATTCTCTTTTCCTATCCCTCAAAGCCGGGGGGGGGATATTATTCTACATGAACAAAAAAAAAAGCTAGAGAATGATGCCCAAATCATAGGTGGTGCCTTGTTGGTTGACACTCAACATTGTGACCGCCACCACATTTTGGCGTTCCCTTGAAACTGGAGTTAAGTCACAAACTCAACACCAACCGTTCTACTATACCCCATCTTGTGTAGTAGCTGACAGTCAAACCAGAAAATCATGGCATTTCCTCAGATTCAGCACCATTGAAGACTGGGAGGCTTCAATTTCAAGAACTTACTGAAAAGTTCATTGCCTGATCATTTGTCATTATAGGCCCTGTCAGTCAAAACGAGGAAACGTGCATATTCCAATGAGCCTCCATGCGGGAGGCATCGTAGTGCAATGTTGTCCTCCGGAGAACCTGAGGTGCTTGGTGCAGAAAAACACTGGAGGTGTATGACCCGGATCAGATAAAACCCGCTAAGATAGCAAGAACCTGATTGACATTCTATGGGGGTAGGTTTGGGGTTCTGCCAATCCTCATTTTGTACTTGTTCATTTTTCCCTTTACGCACCACTCTCTTACTACTTCTTAGTCGGTGGAGGAGTCAAACGCCCTAGTACCAGATGGGAGGTGCTTGTCCTCATCCTCTAGAGGACGTCCTCCCATGACCTCTACCATGGGCCCCTTGCCACTACTCCCTCGTCGAGCTTACAGCCCCAGTGGCTGGTCAGACGCATCTTGTCTGCCGGTGGATGGTGGTTGGCGCAGGTGTTGCTCTAGTTTCTAAACATCTGACGAAATAGAGTGAAGATGGTCAAATTACCAATTTGTATCACCCAGCTACCAATGGATCCAAGTAATAGCACGAAAGAAGAAAAGAAAGAATGGAGTTTTCTAAAGTCTTATTAGGCCTCTCAAAGAACAGTAAAGGCTTCCCCCTACCGTTCCTTAAGACTCTACTAGACTGTTCTTGTGTGATGAGACCAAAGAACCTAATGCTTGATACCCCCCCCCCAAAGGTTGTCACGACCCAAAACGGGGTCCGAGATGGCACCCACACTTATCCTGACTATGTTAGCGAACAACCATCCAAGTCCCAACGTTTCAAACATAAATAACCAAATAAATGGGAGACTTAAAACTCATTAATTGACAAAATCGATTAAAAACTTTATAAAAACTCAATACTATTTATTCCCAAAACCTGGAAGTCATCCACCACAAGAACATCTTATCATGCAAATTCTAATCTAAGAGTATCTAAGAAGCTAAAATAAGTAAAAGCTCGTCCATGCCGGAACTTCAAGGCATCAAGACATGAAGAAGATGATCCAGCCAAGCTAGAAGCATTAGCTCACCCTGAGATCCGACGTGATGAAAGACTGGGAGAGTGGCGGTTGAGTGAAGACGATGGTACGTTTGTGCACTCCACAATAAACAAAGAAAAATAATTACAAAGTAGGGGTCAGTACAAACACGAGTTACTGAGTAAGGTATCATCGGCCAACTCAAAATAGAAAAAAGAATATGATTCAAATGGAAGAGCAGTACAGCAACTACAATACTAACATGTGAGCAACAACAAGTTCTATTCATTAAAATAAACACCGCCAAGTTCCTACCATGAGGACTCAAGCCTCAATGGCCATGCCCGTTGGAGATTAGGTTCATTATCTTGAGTATATTAACGTCTTTCAAGAGTCATTAGAGTTAGTTATCTCGTGTCGGTACTGGACACCGCCTCCTATAACTACGTGTCGGTTCGTGACACACGATCCCCTAATTTCTACGTGTCAGTTCGTGACACCCGATCCCCTAATCTACGCGTTGGGGTGACACCACAGTTCCAATAATTCTACGTGTCGGTTCGTGACACCCGATCCCCTAATTCTAGTGTCGGTTCATTGACACCCGTTCCACTAATCTACGTGTCGTTCGGGACACCCGATCCCCTAATTATACGTGTCGGTTCGTGGACACCCGTTTCCACTAATTTTACGTTGTCGTTCGTGACACCCGATTCCCCTAACTACGTGTTGCGTTCGTTGACACCCGTTCCACTACTCTCATCACTTTAGTTCATGCAAGCCTGCTTTTATACCAAGAACATCTCAATCTCATTAAAACAAGGGCATTATTAGTGTTTTTTCAGATTAGGATTTCAATAGCGTCATAATGCTTTTTTATCACAATTAGTAATCACATCATACCAGCATACAATTTAAGCATATTTAGAAGGGTTTACAATACTTACCAAGACATACATTCGCTTATTAAAGAGTTTTACTACGAATAGCATATAAACCAGAACCTATCCACGAAGGAAGAATTCGTGATCAAGCAAGTTAATCTTCAAGGTCTTTGCTTTCCTCTTCGTTTCGTCTCTTTCTTCGATTCGTTTATCCCTCTCTCTGTTCTTTCTATTTTTGTATTCCAAACCTCTTCTTTTACCCTATTAACCATATAATTAAGTTATAAAAAGATGAAAAAAGTTATAACCCACTAATTAACATATCACGTCACAGAGTTCAGAGGCTAGATTTTTACCAAGGGTCTTGTGACGGGCCCATCATGCCTGAGGACGGTCCGTACGGCCACCCCATCGTGGACGTTCAGAGAGTGCGAATCAGTAACCCAAATTTCTAAATTCTAAGGTTTTGAAACGAGACCACACGACGTATGTCGTGCCCCATGGCGGTTCTCATGGGAATCCGTTCGACTCAGCAGTTTTTCCAGAAATAAAATCTGTGCTCAAAACGACTAAACAGTTCGTTACAAGTTGACAATTAATTTCAATACCTTTCATTTGATATCCTTATGAGGTCACCTTAAACCATCTTGTACTGAAAGTATATTGTTCAAGTTGACTCAAAACTTAGAATCACTTAGGAATGACTTGAATGAACTCTCTTTAGTTCTTTTTAGAATTAAAGGTGCTACATCTAGTGACCTTAATACTTAAGAAATTTTAAATATCTTGGTAAAAATAATTCACTGCGAAGGATGGTTCGAGTCGTCGTTCAAAATTTTTTGGGTTTTACAATATCTTCCCCTTGGGATCGTTCGTCCTCGAATGACGACTGGATTGGGTATGGAAAATGTTTACTCTTACTAAGGTTTGAGTCTAATGGTATGCTCTAACTATATTCAAACTTAACCCAAATTCTTAGATTGGTGTTCTACACCTCTCTATAGGGAATCTCATCACAAGACTATTACTCTTTACCACCACATTGGGCTTATATCAAGAATCACCTAATGTTTAACAACACCACATTCAAGCTTATTACTCTAACAACTCCATGTCCTACTAACCATCTCCTTGAAAAACTCTCATCATCTTTGCCATACTGATAAGTCCTTTTAACCATCATGGTTATCAAGACACTACCTCCAGTACGAGGTCCAACAGTCGTAAGCAATAATATAACCCAACCTAGGGTTGGGCTCGAGTCCCAAGGAAGTTGTTCCGTAGTTGAGAATAAGAATTAGTAAATAAAAGTTAAGAGTAGTTCTAATTAAACCCATTAGCTTAAAAAACAGTATCGATGAAAGACAAATAAATATAAGGGGTGATAAAAGTGTCTAATAACAATGGGTTTTTTTATTAGCTAAAGAGTAAAACCAACAAAAATAACAAACAATACTTATCAATGAGATGGGGGTTCTTGGGATGTGATAGGAATATAGGATAAACTAAATTATCAGGTACATGATTTTAATAGAGAATTCGTAGAATATTTGTGACTAGGCTAGACTTTAATGGAGATAAGCTTTCTATCGAACAACTTACCCCGTTTCAAATGGATTTCTCTCGAAAACCCACTTTTCGCATGAAGAGAATCCTTCGCCTTATCCCACTCACTCTCTTGAGTTGAGTGTGTGGGAATGAGACTAGGGTTCACTCTCTCGAGTTGAACCTCATGTCGACCCAATCCCAGCAGCCATCAATTTAGTAGTCTTAGTTTTATGACCTCTCTCTCTCTTGTAAGCGACAAACACTAGATGAAGATTAAATTAAAACTACAACCCTCCATTAAGTCATCACAACTATTAAACTACGAATAAACTATCAGTAAGCAAGACATAATAACCAATTTACCCTATATTCACAAAATCACACCCAACGAATTGGGTATTTTGGCCACACATGTACAAGAGAGAGAAATTCATACATAAATGAGCTTGCGTTCAAATGGGTAATGATGATTTAAGTCTTGGTCCAAGCCAAAAGTGAAGGATCCAAGAGACCCAAATCCAAATTCTTAAAGATGAACCCCTTTAAATATCAAGTTTTCAAATCCTCTCCAAACTTAAGGAAAAACTCCAAAATAGAAGCAAAAATGTGAAAGTTTACCATTCAAAGCTAAAAATTCAATATCTTCTTATCTTCAGCTACAAACTCTCACAATTAATTATAGTTAATCATGTTGTGATCTAGCCGTCAACAAGCGTGTTTTTGGTTTTGGATCGTTGAAGTGACATGATACTTGCTTCACCGAAAAACTTCTCGGGATGCATTGGAATTCTATTTTCACGGCCGACTTATCATTTCCTTTAGGCTCAGCACACTGAACAAAAGGGAAATATCTATATATTGGTGACTCTCAAGTGAACTAGGTGATCTTCAGGCGCTTAGATTTTTCGTCTTTTCGTTACATTTGTTCTTTTTGCCAAGTAATGTCCATGCTTTGCCTCAAACTCCAAATTACCTGAAACTTAAGGATTTATATCAGTTATTAAGACAAATACACATTTGAGGACACTAAATCTATAAGAATATATCCCTAAATGAGTTCAATTTGTGGACTAATCACATACCAACTAGAGTTCCCCACATTACTACAGATTACCAACAAAGGGCTCTCATTTAGCTATTTCTCATAGTAAAACCTCATCAACTTCTTCCCCCTCATTTATAACCTTGGATGGAATTATCACACCATCACATCACGATAAGATCATTAACCTTCTCCTTCTAACATCACTCTACTACTACAAAGATCTCTGAAAAGATATCTCCCCTACTTTTTTGAACTCAATACTATCTTATTATCAACATTTGACTTGATTTCTCATCTTATCATTTCCCCGTTAGTTCTTAACCTAAAACTTTAAAGCTATGGAAACATTCCACATTGAAAACTCAATTATGTTATCTAGGAACACGTGGACAATTATGACTTAATTGCAACCTTGTATAATTATACACCATCTCGGTACACCTCTTAATGCTCTTGTTATTCGTGTGACTTAGCAACCACTTCACTGCCATTATCTAAAGGTTAGGGTCTCTCACTTGTACCACTCATATTTATTGAAACTAATCTTAATTCCTTACCTACTTCTCGTTAAGTCTTCTAGATCAAATCTCAAGAGTAACATCATCATCCTCATGTTTCTATTCTTTGGATCACGACACTCATCTAAAATTCAAGCTTAATATTCATTACTAAACCCGTATATCAATATGATAGCTCTTCTACTATACAATACCTCATCACTTGATCAATTTTATAACCTTCTGAACATTATGACCCTCTTAAACAAATCATAAGCCTAGATAGATCTATCACTTTATGATACTTTGTGATTCTATCCAACATATATATTTAGCCTCAAATGATGGAAAATCGACATAAACTCTATTCTGGTAAAAAATATACTCTAGTTTGCCTCATCAATATCTTTCTTTCTTAGATTACTTAACCTCATCATACTTTCCTCACATTATGGTAACTGTCATTACTACTTATTATGATCTCGTCACTTATGCTACCTTTTAAGGAGAAAACTACCCAAGCTTTAACCATACTTACTCATAAGGATCTCGCCTGGAACAAGACCTAGAGAAGAAATTACATCTCACTTTAAGCTTGAACGCACGATTTATAAGAACATGAGTGCATTCCTCTTGAACTCAACACTTAACTCACTCATGAACTTCTCTCAATCTCTTCGGAGTCCCATGACTTCCTCAGACTCTTGCTAAGAATAACTCATCTATAAGGCTCTTCTGCTTACTTTTCAACCACCTTTAATATGAGGGGTTAGTTGAATGAATCTGACAAACGCACGAGTATGAATAAATCTCTATGACATAACTCTATTGCACCATTAAGAGTATGAAAAAAAGGAAACTTTTCTTAAGTTTGAATAGGTGCCTCATTTATAGAAGTGGGTCTCTGAGAACCATAAACAATATCCTCCTTGATACGGCTTCAGAGACACCCTAGGACACTTCAATTCTGTGCTCTGAAACAAAATTTTTCATGACCCGAGCCTACACCCTGAACGTGGCTGACACTCGAGAACTATTTTTGGTCCCCAAGCAATCCCTCATCTTGGATGACTACAAGTGGAAGACTAACTTAGCATGTAAAAGCTTAAAAAGTGAATTAAATTCAATTAACTCAACTTTAAAATAATCAGAACAGTACTCAATAGATAACTTAGAGTTTCTAAAAATAACTCAAGGGAGATACATACTGAAAACTTCTTAACTTTGTCTATCTATGAAGCCTTTACTATTAGAGAAGGATATCTGGACAAGACCTACGACATTTTAAAACTAGTGATTGTAGGATAAAGGTGTAGTCATTCAGAATATAAGAAGGCTCACTAAAGCTGACTAAAACTACAAGTGGTATCACTGAAACTTCTGTTGATGACCCTGAATACTTGTATCTGTATCATAAAATATACGAGCATGCAAGGGGAATTCTAAAGAATTAACATAAGCTTTAACTGATGGTAAATAAACATACTTATTTTTGCTCAACCCACTCAATTTAACTCAAGCTAACTCAACTCAAACAAACATAGTTCAACGCAACTCAGACAAAATAGGGCCCAACTCAATGAAATAAGACTCAACTCAATAATGAGATACTTCCATATGTGAAATAAGGCTCAACCCAATAATGATAAACAGGGCTCAACTCAACAATAAGATACTCATCTCTGGATACTTAACTCAATATAAAGCAACAATAAAAGATGAAATATTTGAAATGATTTTAAAACAATCATTATCAACTTAATGTATTGAAAATACAATAATAACTCAGTTTGCATACAAAATACAATATAACTCTGTGTATATAAGAACAAAAAATATCTCTGTGAGGGTTTCTCTAACTGACAACCAGTACTACGAGCTATGTGATGGTATAACATCTAACTCACGCTTCTAGAGTCGTCCGATACTTTGTCGTGGTATAGAACCTAATACTAAGTGGATCCACTAGTCTATGCTCAAATAATTAAGGAATCATATAAAAAGTATGACCCTTTCTACCCACGTTTGCATCATGGTTTGTGGGGGGGCTATGAGTTGTATGAACTCTTTTCCATATCGGTGCTCAATAATACTCCCAATGTCACGCCCTGAGCTACCCCCAAGACGCGTACACGGAACCTAGGACCACAAGTGATGCCAAGCTAACCCTGCTGGCATGATCATGGCTAATAACATTAATAAACTTGTTGGGAAGAGCTAAAATTCATAAAATGAAAGATATGGAATACCCATAATTCTATAACTGAGATATTTGAAAACATTGAGTTTAATACAAAAGAAATTATTAAATCAATACTAAGCGGAATCTAAACTATGTCTGAAAATAACTTAAAACTAGACTAGAAATTACTGGGACCAGCCCCAACTAAATCTAGAAAAAAAACTGAAACTAGAGGACTAAAGATGGAAATGAAACTCATGATTGTTGTCCTTAAAGAATGAGGACTTCACCATGCACTGCTGAAATGGAAATCGATCTAGCTGATTTGGATGCTGCGAAACCTGAAACCTACACACGAGAAGATGTAGCGCCGTGTGCGTCCGTCCTTGAAACGGTACTGCGCATGTAGGCTAAAGTTTAAAGTGAAATTAAAAACATAATATGCACAGCACAAAAACAAATATCATAATCTGACGTGAAGGTGCTGATTTTTCTAAGCTAACTGGATTGCATGACCAAATTATAAAAATGCTGAAACTATACTGAATAATAATGACAAATGGTCAATGCAGAGAGTCTGATGAATTGGGAGCTACTATAAACCGTATAATAAAACCACATGGAGGCTAAATGTGAGTCCGGGTACTGAAGCCCCATCGAGACCCAATATACCAAAACCAAAGGTATAAAGGCATCTAGCGTGATCACTTAAACTGATTGCCCACAGAGGGGACTAACAACCCTACTAGGCTAGTAGTTCGGGGACTATTGGGTACGCTAAACCCTAGTCCAACTCAAGTATTATGCAACTCCCAATGAATCGTAACTTAACTGAATTATATCGAATTTCTATAAATATTGGATTAGCTCCGAACTGAACATGCAAATGAGAGGAATGCAACAATTAATCTGGGAATTATGCATTTATAAATGAGCATGTAATCTGGAAGTGTCTGGGAATATATGACCTAGATGTGTAGTTCACGAACTAAAGAAATTACCAAAGCTAGAATCTTGAAACTTCATGCGAAATCTTAGTAAGAACATGATAATTCATTATTGGAACATAGAATTTAATAAAGTCATGAAGTTATATCCAAGTTCTAGAAACCCCTAGGTTTATCATGATAAGACAATCAAGAATGAATGAAACTAAGGACCCGATGGGTGAGAAATGACAACGTAGTGAAATCCCACCTACGTTGGTAATGAAACACGGAAAAAACAAAAAATACTTACGTTTCGGGGCTGGAAACTGATGAGCTTGTGGGTTCTAGAACGTTTTTTCTCTTATCTTGCTTTTAATTTTCTAAGTTTTGTTTAATGATTTGACTTGGATAGTTTTAATTCTGTTTCTAGGATTAAACAAACTAAAAATCTGATTGATTTAGGGTCAAAATGACGTAAACTTACGGTATAAAACAGAGTGGGCAAGGTAAAAAAGGAAACCCTGGGGGAAGGTTGCTGTGGGCCTCACGGACGTCAGGACTGACGGTCCGTCGTTTCGCCGACGCCCGGTTGGGTCCGTTCATGAGGGACTGTTCGACAGCCTTTTACTAAAATGGGCAAACATTTTACCGAAAGGTCTATTTTATCAAGGTCTGTGGAATGGAAAGATAATTCACTATCTATCAGGGTAGGTCACAAACGACCCAAAATTACGTTTTTGTCGGTAAGAGTTCTGATTCATTTTAAGTTACCAAACTATATTTCCCTTACTGGCTGCAAATTTTCCACTCCGGGACCGTAGGGGCACCTACGAACCATACTGGTCATCCCTAATCTTCTTGTCAGGAGAAGGGTTGGGGTGAAGGAGTCGTGAAAAACGGTCTACGGGACCACGGGACCGTCAATTGACCTACGGACGTAAGTCCGTCCGTCATCCAAGGGACTAACCAATTTTGCTAGGCTGAAATTTTTGGGAGTTTCTGATCCCATCGACGGTTATGCAGGACGGGCCGTGGTTCAGGATATGGTCAGTCGAGGCCACCGTTGGTGGTAGGCACGCGATTTTTCTGAAAAACTAATTTTTGGTCTGTTTGGCTACGGGTGTTACATATCCTCCCCTTGGAAAAACATTCGTCCCGAAGAAGACTAAAGTAGCTGAAATAGAGGGAGAGAGATGCAAACCCCACTCTAAACCACTGAGAACTCAGTTCTTTCTGAATTGGTTCTGAGACATGCAATCGCTAAAAATGAAAGTACCAAAATTGAGGGGGGGAAGCTGGGAACATGATTCTAAAACTGAATTTACGCATGAATGACTGTTAAAACTGAAATAGGAACTATGATCAAGCTGGAGTGGAATCGAAGAAAAAAGGTAAGGATACTGGATTTCAATGGTGCTTCTCTTCCCAAGTTAGCTCCCTATTGGGAATGACTCCTCCACAAAAACCTTGACTGAAGCGACTTCTTTGTTTCTCAACCTTCTAACATGACAGGTCAAAGAATCTCAAACTGGTAAATTCCTCATGAGAAAAGACTATCTTTCACGCCAAAAAAACCTCTAATGGCACTATAGACGTTGGGTCACCCACACACATTCTTCAAGAGTGAGATGTGAAGACCGGACAGCATTGCTGCTAATTTTGCTGGCAACTTTAATTTCATATGCCACATTGCCAATCCTTTCAGAATCTTGTAGGGGCCCTACTATCTAGGAATGAGCTTTTCCTTTCTTCCAAATATCATCACCCCTTTCAATAGGTGAGACTTCAGAAAAAAACAACCTAATCATCCAAAACTTGGAAAAACTCTAGTTTCCCTTCTCCTAATCTGCATAAGATTTCTGAACGGACTTTGGGCTGTCTTAAGGTCTATCTCTAATAAATTGCACTTTTCTCTCGAGCATTAAAAGGACTGAATCTGGCCCTATCAAAGTTGCTTCACCACTTCAAACGAACGAGCAGGGATCTACATCTACGTCCATATAAAGCCTCATAAGGGGCCATCTGATGCTGGAATGGTGCTATATTGTAGTCAAACTCAATAAGAGGAAGGTGATCATCTCCAAAATACCTTTTGAAATTCGATCACCACAAGACTCTCAACATATCCTTGAAGGTGTTGAAGGGTCGCTCTTGACTGGCCCATCGTCTGGTTGAAATATTGTACTAAGGTTAACTTTGAGTACCAAACCTTTTTGAAATGACTTCCAGAAATGGAGAGTAAACTGAGGACACTCTATCGGAGCTGACATAGAAAAAGGGAACTCCATTAAACCTCACATTTCGAAGGTAAGGCTGGAATAGTCCTCTGCCGAATATTTGGTCTTGAACCTCCAAAAAATCTAGAAGATTAGTATCCTATCAAACTATCACCCCAAATGAGTCCATGCGTCTGCGAGTACGAGGTAACCCTGTTGTGATGAGATTATATCTAATTCAAATCCCACTTCAAGTAGGGAAATCTCGATCTGTTGAGTCATACCTCCTGGTTTCTGAGTTCTACCTTGACTGCTGGAAATTGGGGTATTTACTCACAAAGTCTGCTAGATACCTCTTCAGGACCATTCCACCCAAATAGACTTCCCGAGATTGTGGTACATCTTAGTGGCTATGATGAATTGAATACCCGGAGTTATGAGCTTCTGCAGAATAAGATATGCTGACTCAACTCTCCCACATCAGGAACCACACAATCTAACTTGGTTAGCAAAGTACACCATCTCCCCTTGGGCGAAAACCTCCCACTCTTCTGATGTGACTTGCACCCTTGAGTTTTTCAAGCAATATCGGATCACTTCCTCTTGGCTTTTCCTTAACCTCCACTACCAAATATGATTCTGCCCCATTCTGTAAAAACTGTACACCGCTGTCGATTAGATATAAGGGAGGAAACTCCCAAGCAGGCAGCTGTGAAACATCCTTCCTAGTCCTTTCTTTTTTCCTGACATGGCTACACTACCCATGATAATTACTTAAGAGCATAGGGCACTATATGCGCCTTTCCAGGATGATAAATAAACTCATATCATTAATCCGTAAGGAAACTCAAAGCCATCTCCTTTGGGAAGATTTCAACTCTTTTGGACTCACGAAGGCCACCTGACTAAGGTCTGTTGTTGCGACACGACCCCTGTCGTGGGTCGTTGTTTGAGGGCCCGTTCGACTGGCCTTTACCAAAATGGGTTACTTTTGAAGCAAAGGTCTGAAGTAAGAAAGGTCAGTGGATATGAAAAAGATAAACAATAGATTCGTCCTTTCTCCCTACCTATTCCCTTTGTGTCCTGCTCCCCATCATCACTCCACTCTCTCCTTCTTGTATGTGTGGGTAGTCATGGCGACCTAATTCATTTTGTGCTAAGAGTTATGATCATTTTAAAGTTGACCCCAAATGTGATTTCCCCTTCATTGGCTGCAAATTGTTCCCCATACGGTCAGGACCTATGGACGTAGGTCCCACATATTCAAAACCATGCTGGGTCATCCCAGCCTCTTGTCAGAGAGTGGTTGAAGGGAATTCTTGATCGACGGTCAGGACTACGGGACCGTCGTTGACCTACGGACCGTAATTCCGGTCCGTGTTCCAAGACTTTAACCAAGTTTCTTAGACTGAAATTTTTGGGAGTTTCTGATCCATCGACGGTTGTGCAGGAACAGACCGTGGTTAGGCTACGGTTCGTCGAGCCAGGTTTGGTAGCACCTGCAGGATTTTTTAAAAATCAATTTTTTGTCAGGTTTTGGATACGGGGGGTTACACCGAAAATATACTTATCCTATTATGTTTTAAATTAAAATATTTTCTTTTCGGTGGTTTGAAGATTATTAGTCAAAAATGTTTCTCTAAAATAAATGGTACTTAACGCTTCTTCCCGAAACTCTTTTGGAAAATTGGTGCTTCCTTTCTGCTTAAATGTGGAAAATATGTATTCTTGGGAATAATTCATAAATTACGTTCATGTATATATTTAAATAAATGAAATGCAACTTTACTCTTTGTCAAACTCAAATGTTCAATTCTTAAAACAAGTTTAGAAAAATTTGTAAATGACTTTTCAAAATAAGGTTCACGCCAAATTATGGATATGAATGACTCAATACAAGGTCTTAAATAACCATACATAGAACTCAATACTCGAAACTCAAAAACTCAAAACTCAAGAACATCAATACACTACTAAATTTAATACTACTCAATTTAAAAATACTCAACTCAGAGGTTTAATGCGAAATTATGGGCATGAACAACTCAACTCATGGACATCATGATACTACTCATCTCAAGAATGTTCTACTCATAGGGTTCATACAGAATTTATGGGCACAAACAACTCAACTCAAAGACTTCATGGATAATATGTAATACTCCCATGATTAGGAATATAATTCAACACGGATTAGGAACTCAGTACTGAAGACTTAGAACTTGAAGATGCTACTCCCCTCAAAGGTGCTCAAATTATGATGTTTATGCAAAATTATGGGCATGAATGACTTGGATCGGTGGTCTAAATTACAATATGGAACTCATGTATACGACTCTTCTCAGTTTCATACTTACTTTCTCAAAATATAGCTTAAATCTATAGTTGATATCAAAGGTTCACAATTGAAGTCAAAGACTTTCTTGGACTCTACTATTAAACTCTCTCTTGGAATTGAATTTGAATCAAGGGTATGGTATGGTTCCATATATGAAGGATCTATGTGTGATAAATGTAGAATTCATGAATCTTCACAATTCATATCATATTCCACTTGCTCCGAGTTTGAACTTGAATAAATTATTAGAAGTTGTAGAAGACTCCTTAAAAAGACTCAAAAGGACTTCCTCAAAATGTTCGAAAGAACTCTCAAATCTTAACTCTTAGACCTACTTTGAATTTTAATGATAAAATAAAGGTTATGATTTATGTTATGAATGATTTCTAGATGTTTAGAATTAGTTTAGAGTGGTTAGCATCGATAGGGCTTGAAGTTACCCTTTTAAAGGACTCAAACGGCAAAACGACAAAGAAGGGGTGGGGGTAGGTGACCGTTGCACACTGAGTGAGGCAGGCACCAACCCTCACCTATAGACACAATCTTATGGCACAATAGTGGAGCAGCATGCCAACCCATTCCCAGGAAACCTGACGAATTTCTTTGCCCGTTTTCTCACCCTAGTTTGTGTAGATTTGAAGGTTTCTCCCAAGTCTTATTAGATTAGATACGCACGTAAACACAAATCTACTAAAACCCCCCTCCAAAATTACAAGGATTTGTCTCAAGAATTTTAAAATACATAACAAAAAACAAGCCTTTAGAATGAAACGTAGGTGTGGTGAACACTTATACGAATCAACATACTCAAAAACTTCTGGATTAAATTCGTTAAAAGAAATCATGATTGGTGTGTGAGTTGACGACTCCACCACTATGAAACACTTAAAATACCCAAGGGTTAAAACCGTGGAAAATCTGCAATAAAACTAAGGAATCTTGATGACGGTTTGATTCAGTGTATCTTCTCCTCTTTTATTTTTATTTTCATTTAGTAACTCTCCAACTACAAACCCTAAATGGTATTTGGATTATAAACCTGAACCTAATTCATTTAGGACCGCTTTAAAACCAAAAAATGAATTAAATCTGATTGGAGTAAGGAAAAGACCAAAATACCCCTCAATTTCTGGAACTTTCATTAAATGGACAGGTTTACTTAAAAAAGGGAATATCTCACTCATTCAAACTTGAAACTGAAACTACCCGGTGGGGTTGAAATGATAATTCAAAAGACCTTTTATCTGATTTCTTATGGGCCACCTAAATCATCATGTTACTTAAAGTTATGATTATTTGAAGTTGACCCAATATTTAGAAGAACTTAACAATGACTTGAATGAACTCTCTTCAGTTATTTTTGAAACTCAAGATTCACATCTAGTGACCTTAATACTTAAGAAATTTTAAAGTCTTTGGTAAAAACTTACTCACTATGAAGGATGGTACAAGTCTTAGTTCAAAAAAAATTCAGGGTTTTACATTAGTGTTGACATTAGAGGTGTGTCAAGTTTGGCAGTTTTTTTTTAGTTCTTAGGTTACTGACGCTTAATCCGAATCGGGTTAAAAAATTTCTTTTGGTTATCATATTATAAATCAAGTTTTGATATGTTGAGATAGGTGATTAAATATTAAGTATATGTTATTATGTGATACCATTTGATTTATATTATTTGGAGGGATTAAAACTTAACCCTAGGCATGAAATTGGAAAATATGAGAATTGACATGTTAATTGACATCAAATTTAGGAACTTGATTATAGATTGGGGTGAGTTTTTCGATATACACTAAGCACATAGTAATATGGGTGTTGAGTGCATTAAAGTATTGTTGTGATTATTTATTTGAATAAATTATATTTATTTAGAAATCAAACGAAAGAGGACGGCTCAAGTCCCGGATTAATTGCCCAATTATTTGAAGCAAGTGGATTTTACAACCCTTGTTAAGTGTATAAAATCATGTATTTCCTTGTGGTATGTGTTGGGGAATAATGAAACTTGGTGATGGGTTGAATTTTCCATATTGAATAATTCTAATGATGAAAAATGGAGTAATAAAAGACAATAAGATTAATTATTGGTGTGTCATGTGTTGAAAATAGTTTGAAAGGCTTATTGTTTAATTGTTGATATTGTATCACGATTTCGTATTTTGAATTGTGCGTTCCTATGAAAATGTTCATCTATTCATTTCTTGTATGAACATGTCATTTGCATTAGTTCAAGACAGAGTGTTATTAAGTTTCTGTTGAATGAGGAAAGAATGATAAATTAAGGAGAATGTATCATTTTGAGGGATGTGTTACGCACCATGATTGATATTATGATTTGAGGGATGTGTCGCACATCGTGACATACTTTATTATTAAGGGTCGTGTTGCACGCTGCGAAAAATGCATGGACAGTTGTCCCTTATGTGTCTCATACTAAGAAGTAGTAGGTGTGTATCATCACTAGCTTAGACATGTATCACTATACTTGGCATTGTATTTCATTACATTATTATCTATAATATTTGTGAACTTTTGAGTGCATTTCTGTGGAATTTGTAATTGATTAACTTGATCATGTGTATTATTGATCCAAAATCGTGTTTTAGGTTGTTATTGATCTATGTGTTAATGTTAAATAATTGTGAACTATTGAGGGAGACTGATTTGTATGGCGGTTTTGCAGTTGTGGAGGATTTCTGGTTGGGTATATGGAGTACCCGTATTCTATTCCATTAGCTTATGTTTAGAAGTTTACTTTTTGATTACCATGTGATTTGGTACTCACCCGTTGCTTTCTATTCTCTTATTTTTTGAGACTTCTTGCAGAGATTCATGATGTATCTATTTTTTTTTATCTCAGTGGACCTTACTCCTATTAATTGTCTTGTCCAATTTTAGTGACAACATACTTTGAGACTTGTTTATTTCTTTTAAATCTATTGCAATACATTATAGGCTTGTACACGTGACAATCAGGTTTTGGAGATTTAGTTAAGTTGATTTGTTATCCGCATTAGCAATTATTTCTTTAACTTTTATTTTTCGTACTTTATCATAATGGTTGAGTTTTAGGTTGACTTATCTTGGTGGGATACGACGAGTGCTATCACATCCATTTTGAGTCTGGACAAAAATGGTATTCGCTCCCCATGTTCCAGGTATCATCCTGTGTTTATTAACCAGTATAGTAGAGTCTCGAGGATACGATGCAGAGACATTTTCATTTTCTTATCTTCGAGGGGCTATGGTGATTTAAGGAAAATCTTTACTTCTTGAATTTCTATCGTGCATTCATTGTTCGTTTAGATTTTTATCACTTTATTCCATTCTTTCTCATTTATGTGATTACTCATGCATAGTTTCTCATTTGATCAGTTGTTGTCGTGTATGGTTTGGAAGCTAGATTATGTTTGAAAGTGATAGACTTATGGAAAAGTATGTGGTCAAATCAAGAATATTCAGTGACTCTAAGGGGTTGAGTTAGCTAATGGTTCGGTTAAGTTTGAACAATGGTTTGAGGGACTTCATGAACATGTTTTTTTAGGGGGTTTTATCTAACAACGGGAAGAGTATTTTTTTGGTGTATATGATATGTGGAGTGGTTCGACAAATGGAAGAGGAATGATTAAAGGTTTACACTCTAAAGGGTACAGTATATTAATGATTAATGATTTCACCCATTAGGCATTGATTATTTTATTAAGATTTATATATTATTAGATAATGCATATTGTGACTTTGGAAACTAATATTTAGTAAAGTTATCACCAACATTATTGATATACCGTGGTTTCACGGGTATAATTAATACTTTTTCCTTAAGTTTAGGGTGTCCGAAAGCCCTTTTGTGCTAATTTGTGATATAAGTTTTGCTTGTTTTGCAGAAACGTCGAAAGCTGAATGCGGAGATTTTGAGCAAAACAATGCAGGAAAGAAAGAACGAGACCCACCTACGGAGGCTTATGACGGTCCGTAGTGCCTGTGACCGGTCCGTAGGTGGCAGCGTAGTGCAGCTGCTGAAGGAGATGGGGAAGTCTGACCAAGTGTGGGATAACGAAGCTTGTGACGGGCAGTCATGGCATGACGGTCACGTTCTGGCCAGGTTCGTGTGGAGATCAGAGCAGTGATCCCAGTAATCAATTCCGAGGAGTTGAAGTAATTTTTGTTAAAGTATTTTGAAACGAAGACCTCGAAGTACCGTTGTGCCGATAAAACGGTCCGTCATACTTGCTCAATCAGAAGACATTGCCACGTATTGGAAGACGGAGCCACGACGGTCCGTTGGACTACGATGGTCCGTCGCCGTTGGCCGTCGACCCAGCCGCGATTTTGGCCAGATTTCAGCAATTAAAATTCTTGTGTAATAGGTTTTTGTCTTATAAAATAGTTTGGACAACCTCGTTTTTTTTTTGGGAGGTTAGGACACCTGATAGTTAGACTCTTAGGATTGTTAAAAACTGCGTATTGGTAAACATGGCTGTGAGATTCTTGGTAATCATTAGACTTGTCGTGAGATTATTGATTACTTGAGGAAATCTTGAAAGTGATTTTGCGTAATTAATCAAGCAACCTTTGGATGTTTATTCGTTCTCATTGAAGTAAGTACATGAATTCTTATTAATAATTGAATATTGTGTTTAGGGCTATGAGTAACTAAACTCTATAACTAGGGTGTGGGAACATAGGCAAAAATAATGAGTAAAACCCTAGCTAAAAAAACACTTCTAGAAAGGTGTCTTGCATGTATTTAATAATTCTTTCACTTAGAAGTCTGTTTAACGGCTGATCAACGTTTAGAACTCGCCTTAATGCTACTCGACGGGACCAAAGGAGGTAGTCATAGGAAAAGAATTATAACATACGATTTAGTGTATTATTCTAATAGCTAGTATTGATTGGTACGAGGGTAATAAACTTAGTCAAAATATCGAATACAATGCTTAATATGAGGTAAAGAAGGGGTTAGCGAAAGCAAACACACGTAAGCCGGACCAAGGTGCGAGTGAGATTTCTAGCGGCCGGACCACGGAATTTTTTTTAGAAATACCATAACTTATCACTTGCATGCAAAAAGATACTAGGAAAAGAATTGTTATAGTTAGAATGATTCAAGTTATGAAAAACCGGTGGGAAAACATGTAAACCCTAGTTACTTTGATTCATAATGGATTACTATTTTTAATTAAAACCAACTTACAAAAACTTTTAAGTGTTTCTTTCAAAATTCGTTAAGTTATTTTTACTCATTTAGAGCTATAAACCCCCTTTTATGGTTTTTACTTTCTAAGGAAGTCTTCAACTGGACAATTAGTAATATCGGTTGACGTAAGCAAGACTATTTTCGCGTATGGGAACGATCCTCAAACCCACTGTCGGGTTATTTACTGACCGACCGCTTTACTTTATTCGAGAAGTAAGTTTAGCGTTATAAATTTTGGCGCCCCACCTCCGGAGCTTATGAAGGTCTTTCGTGCTGGCTTGTGACGGTCCGTAGGTGGCAGCGTAGTGCAGATGCTCTGAAGGAAGATGGGGAAAGTCTGCAAGTGTGGGATTATGAAGCTTGTGACGGGCCGTTCATGGCCATGATTGGGTCCCGTTCTGCCAGGTTCATCGTGGAGTTTAGAGAAGTGATCCCCAGTAGTACCCAAATTTCGAGAGTTGAAGTCTTTTTAAACGAAGACCCTCGACGTACCGTTGGCCTATAAACGGTACCGTCATTTACGTGCCGTCGAGGGGAATGAGAATAGCAGCGAAGAAAATTGCACAAGTATGGGAAGACGCGGTCAGACGGTCCGTTGTGACTACGACGGTCCGCGCGTGGTCCCGTGACCAGCCACGTTTTGGCAGATTCCAGCAATTAGAAACTTGGTAATTAGGTTTCGTTTTTATATAATAGTTTGAAAAACCTCGTTTTTCAGGTTAGGACACCTTGGTCGTTAGACTCTAGATTGTGAAAAACTGCGTATTGGAAAATTGCATTGTGAGATTCTTGATAAATCCATTAGATTTTCGTTGAGATATTGATTACTTTGAGAACTCTTGCAAGTGATTCTTGGTGATTAATCAAGCAACCTTTTTGGATTTTATTGTTTCTCATTGAAGTCAAGTAAATAAATTCTTATTTTATATATTTGAAATATTGTGTTTATGGCTATGAGTAAATAAACTCTATTACTAGGGTGTGGGAACCATAGGCAATATAATTAGATAAAACCGAGCTAAATAACAATTCTCGAAGAGTGTCTTGCTATTGTATTAATAATTCTTCGCTTAGAAGTCTTTTTAACGGTTGATCAACGTTAGAACTCGCCTTAATGGGCTAATGCCGGACCAAGGGTTCTGTAGGAAATAGGAAAGAAGTTATTAACATAGATAGTGGATATATCTAATAGGATAGATTTGATTGGTAAGAGGTATAAACTTGAGGTCAAAATTATCGAATACGATGCTCAATATGAGGTAAGATTAAAGATTAAGGGTTAGGAAAGCAACAACACGTAGCCGGACCACGGGTGCGGAGTAGTGAGATTTTCTAGATGCCGGGATTAAGGATTTAGAAAGCAATAACTTATCACTTTGCATGCAAGATAATAGGAAACGAATTGTTATAGTTTAGAATCTATCAAAGTTTGAACCTGTGGGGAACATTGTAAACCCTAGTACTTTGATTTAATTGAGTTAAAATCAACTTTCCAAAACTGTTAAGGTTTTTTTTTTAAAATTCGTTTAGTTATTTTTACTAATTTAGAGATATAAACCCCCTTTATGTTTTTACTTTCTAATGGAAGTCTTCAAACACGAACATAGTAATGAGTTGAAGTTAAGTCTAGACTATTTTCCTCGTGGGAACGATCCCAACCTCACTAGTTGGGTTATTTACTTGACACGACCGCTTTACTTCTTATTCGAGAAGTAAGTTTGAGCGTATCACATCTATGGGTTACTTAGCAAATGATGAGAAGTTTTATGCCAATCGAGGAAAGAATCTCTACTTTAGCTTAATAAATTTATTGTATGTCAAAGAGGGTGATGTAACGACTACTACAAGGGTACATATGATTACCTGGTTAGAATTATAGAGTGTTCATTCGACTATTGACCTGATCTATGAAAGAATGCATAATGTTTGAGGATAGAACACCCAAATAAGATTTTGGTATGTTCTATAAACTATTCAATGGGGTAGAATGTGTGGGTGATATTTGGTACATCTTCTCAATACAAACCGGTGTTTGTGATGTGTTATAGTGGTAGATCTAATAGACTTTTAATGATATAGTACTAGTGGCATATGTAAAAAGATACACTGACTGTAAGCGTGAAAACTAACTACTTAAGGAGTTATCAGTTGTATCACGTGCTCGTATAATGAGATTCATTGTTGCATTCATATTTAAGAAACCAACTAGCTTGTTACAACGGATGGATGAGTTAAGTTTTTTTTATAAGGAAACTTTTAATGGTGCATATTTGGTAAAATATTAATGTTTTTAGGTTATATGTGTATCACGAGGATTCTAAATAAGGACTGTTGATTTAGTCATAAGCTTTAAGGGGTGGATCGATTTTGGAATGACAATTTTATGGGTAAAGAAAGTTCCAACGAGTATACTTGTCTGAAGCCAATTGGGGATTTTAGTAACAAAAAATGTGTATAAAATTGGGTTAGTTCTTTGAATTTGGTTGATATGATTAGGTTTAAAGTGTCATGTCGATGATAAGTTAGACTTCGAGATGATGGCAAGGACAAACTTAATATGATGGTAATAAGAGTTTACGATGGATTGTGATTGAGATTCATCAATATAATAAAATTTGTTGGTTAAACATATTTTTTATTGTAATGAAGGTTTGTGAGTAGTAAGGTTGTGTTTGATACTATTTGGTGAGTAGCATGGTCATATGGAAAGTGGTAGGATGTGATGAGACACCGCTGGAATAGAATTGAAAGGAGATAGAGTCATAACTAAAAAGAATTAGTTGAATGTAGATTAGCTTTCAGAAGGACAAAAAAGAACAAAGATATTTACTTTGATTGTAAGGATCAAAGATAAATCTTCATAAAGAGTGGATAATTTGATTCAGAGACACATGATTCTATCTGTTTTGTTCAGATTATTGTGATACTGTTAATATCATTCATATGGGTTAAAAGTTATTGGGTAAGATTTTACAAAAGAGTCTATAGACGGTTAATTCAAGTGTGGTCATAAGTTCTTGGGTAGTTTCGAGTTTGGTAACGTGTACAATTAGAAATTTTAGTGAAGAAAATAATAAGATCTATGGCAGGCAATCAATGAATAGCTAAGATACGTGAAATCATAAAAATCTTCAAGGTATGAGCTAAAGTTGAGACTTAAGATGATTGGGCCATCCAGTTGAATTCAGAATTTGAGTTTTTCATTGTAAGCCTTTATGTGTGGTAGTATGTTTATTCAAGGTATGAATTGGTAAGGTAAGAAATGATAATTTGCATTGGGTATTGACCATTTTGAAGGACTCCTGCATGGTTTGGATAGTAAAGTTTATTGCTATTGATTGTTAAAAGACCTAAGGAATGGTTTCAGGTAAAGTTTTGGTTTAGAGGATAAGGTAAAATGTCATAGGTTGTTTGTCAAATGATAAGCTTGGTAAACGATCTATAAAAAATAACAAGAGTGTGATGTAGGGTTGAGTTCAAGGTATTTGAAATTTATTTCATGGGGGAAAGGATAAAAGAATAATATATCTCGTATAGAACCTTGGTTTGAAGATTAATATAGTAGGTTTTTTCGCGTTTGAGTTTAGAAATGACTATCCAATGTGGACTGGTTTGGTACAAACTTACTAGGAATTTATCGGTGAATTTTATCATGATTGAGTTTTGGTTTGGGTGACAAACAGATTAGTGCAAAAAATTTTGCGTTCTTAAATGGGTCTAGATTGTTCAAATTATGATAGATAACTTATGGATGTGCAACAGTATGGAACTATAAATTTACATAGTTATTGAGGACTTCAAAGGGATTGCAACTAATTTGTTGATGAGACTACATAGAATGTTGTGATGTGGTACATTGACACTTGATGATAATAGATATTATGTTATATAATAATAAAATTGTTTTCTGACAAAGAATTCTTAATTAGTTGAGGTATGATGATGGTTTGAAATAATAGTTGAACCTTGGTATGTGTAAATTTGCAGGGTTGAAAATGGACATGATTAAATAGCTATCTAGATGAAAAAGTAGTCCAAATTTGAAATTAATTTTGCTCAACCTTATGGGGACCCATCTCTACATGGATGCTAAATGGATGATAGGGAGGCATAGTTCAAAATATTGGAGGCTACAATGTGCTTAGTATGAAGACTTTGATACTAGTGACGGTTTGAGAGTGAGATAAATGATCTGTGGGGTTATGATTTTTGTTGGCATAAAAATGTTGTCTTTCATTAAATAAATATTATGAGAATTATGTGGAGTTTGATAAATCGAGTATGTGTAAGTGTCACGTCCCGAGCTGTCCCCAAGACGCGGACACGGAACCTAGGATCCCAAGTGATCCCAAGCTAACCTTGCTGGGATAATCATGAGCATACTAAAGATAATAAACTGGATGCAGAAGCTAAATCATAATTTAAACTAAAGAGATAGGGAATACCAATATTCTATAACTGAGATAAATGAAATACTGATGAGTTTAATACAAAAAATTTATCAACTCAATTTGCCAAGTTTGACATAACTATGTCAAAAAACCTCTAAACTGGACTGAAATGCTGGGACAGCCCAACTAAGTTTAGCAAAAACTGAAACTAAAGAAATATATACTGAAAAGAAACTCATGACTATTGTCCTCAGAGAATGAGGACTCACCACTGAATCTGCTGAACTGGAGATCGGAAATCGATCTAAGCGTGATCTGGATGCTGAGAACCGGAACCTACATCACGAGAAGATGTAGCGCACGTGCGCTAGTACTTGAAGGTACTTAGCATGTAGAATAGAGTAAAACTGAAATAAAACATATATGAACAAGCACAAAGTAAGTATAATAATCTGAACATGATATACTGAACTCTAAGCTAACTAGATGCAATGACCAAATTTATAACATGTTGAGACTGAATAGTAACTTATCTGTAAATATGGTCAAGCAAGAGAGTCTGACTAAATGTGGACGATATACTAAAATTGATAATAAAACCACATGGCTAAATGGGAGTCCGATGTATATGCCCCATTGAGAGGACCCAATATACCCTGCCCGAGGTATAAAGGCACGCTGGCGCGATCACTAAACTGCCAGAGGTACATTGAACCCTAGTCCAACTAGGTATTATGCTATTCCCAATGAATAAAGTGATTAAGACATTATGACTGAATTTTTGTAAATTCTGGATAGCTTAAAACTAAACATGCAAACTGAGAATGCAACAACTAATCTGATAATTATGCATTAATTACGGAGGCATGCATATCTGAAGTAACTGAATATCTTACCTAGCATATGTAATTCAAGAAAAACAAAAATACACATCTAGGGTTCTGAAATCCATTTGATAAGCTGAATAATAATTTTAGAATCTGATTTGGAACATATATTTAACTAATTTATGATGATCTGTTGTAATTCTAGAATCTGATTTGGAACATATATTTAACTAATTTATGATGATCTGTTGTAATTCTAGAAAACAATAGGTGTTAATCATGAGCGCATCAAGAACTAAAAAAAATATGCCTAAAAAACTAAGGATCTAGTGGGTGAAAGGAACCAACTAGTGAAAATCCCACCTACCAGGATGAAAGACACAGAGAACTATTGTAGATTTTGGGGCTGGACTGAGGTAACCTTATTGCATTCTTGAACTAGGGTTCTTGACCTTTTTCTCCCTTCTTGCTTTTAATTTTCTAAGTTTTGATTTAATGATTTGACTTAGGTAAGTTTTAGTTATGCTTCTAGGCTTAAACTGACTAGAATCTGATGATTTAGGGTCAAAATGACGTAGCTTAGGGTTTAAACAAAGTGGGAAAATATAAAAAAAACTGAGTTAATTGATGTCGGACCAAACGATGATCTGGACTGATGGGCCGTCATTCAATCGATGGTCCATCATATGGATCTGTAGGTTGGGTCTGCTCGACAAGCCTTTACTAAAACAGGCATAACATTTACTCGGAGGTCGTACTTAAGCAAACTCGGTGGCTATGGAAAAATAATTCAGTTATATATCTTTTGATAGGTTATGGGACACCTAATTCATTTTATGCTAAGAGTTATGACCATTTGAAGTTGATCCAAATACATTTTCCCCTTAACTGTCTGCAAATTTTCACCTACGGTTCATAGGTCCATCTACGGACCGTACTGGTCAATCGTGGTTCATGTCAGAGTCTGGGTAAGTGGGTTGTTGATCAATGAACATAGAATAGGGACCATAGTCTTACTTATGGACCGTAGGTCCGTTCGTCGATCAGGACTTAGCCAAATTTTCTGAAGTGAGTTTGTGAGGGGCTGCAGTGGCAATCGACGGACCTGCAGTACGGGTCGTAGGTCAGCCTACGGTCCATCAATGGTGATCGTCAATTGCACCTGAAATTTCTGAAAAGCTACTTTCTGGTCTTTTTTAGATACGGGGTGTTACAGTAAAAGTGTAATGGGGATCGCTCTTGTTGATTGTGGGTGGATAAGAGTTGATAGATGAAGTCACATGAATTGAATTTTTTATATGCGAACTATCGAAGGAGAATCTTGTGTCATTCAAACTTATTTTTGTACATTCTTATGTGACCACTTTCTTCGTTCATGAATTTTGTGGAGTATAACTCACTGCTTATGTCGTATGTTACCACATCCATGGGTGAATTTCTAGTTGCGATCAGGCGTATCGATCCAGTGATTGTCCTCTTGGTAGGGTGACATCCTTGGGTTGACTTGGTCATTTTAGTTATGGAAGATTTGGTCTTGTTTGGAATAGTTAATGTATACCTTTGCCTTTCTTATTATGGGACTTAAGAAGAAGAATACTAATGGAATAGCTACCGGTTGTCGCCAACTTTCATTTAGTGTCTATAATCGCAGGGTACACTTTGGTAGTGTGATTGACCTGTGGGAACCACTTAGTATATTGTGTACCATCTTAAGGGTTTTGTCTACAATCACGGGTGACTTCTAGCATATTTAATATTAGTATTGAAAGAGGTTTTGTATGCTTAGTCTGTTTTACTGTTCACGAGGTGGGTACTAGATCTTTTCTTTTTGGATTGATGAGTGTGATTCTCCTTGATTGAAACTGTGACCGAAAGAGTCTATAGATAAGATTTTTATAATTTAAGATCGTGGAAAAAAAAATTGTGTTGTGAAGTGAATGAAAAAGCATATTTGATATGATATGTGATGGTTGTGCCTATGACGTGTGGTGGTAGTTGTTTTTGTTCATTGTGATTTGAGTGATAATGATTCGAATTTTATCCTGGTTATGGAAAAACAAAAAATTTATACTGGTTAGTGGTGGTTTCGGTTCTAAGTGAATTCATTCCGTAGGTTAGTTCTATAGCTTAGTAATCACTCTGGTTTGTGGAGTTGCCAAAGTTGTCGAAAGTTCATCTTAGTTCGTTGATTGTTTGTGATGAATGGGAATTGAGGCAACTTATTGGAAGCGGATGAACAACCGGACTATGAAAAGATTTTTATTACCATCAAGCCTTTTTGGTAAACCTCGATCTTCTTATCTTCTTTATAATTTGGCACGAAACATAATTTTAGTGATGGATCATTGTATGTAAATGAACAGCAATGGTCATTTATGGGGCGAAAATCTGTGTAAAATTTACCATCTACCCTCTTGTGATAGTTGTCCAAAGTGCATTTGATCATTTTGTTGGAAATTGGTTGAGAATTATTTGAAACTATAGATAGGCTATGCGAGTTAATGAATTTATGGAATTTATCAATAATTAAGTTACTTAGTTGGTGGGGTAATGGGCCATTTCTATAATGACTCTTTATTTTAATACTCTATCACTGGCCCATACATGAACACGAGTTATTTTGGTTTTTTTTAAAAAAATTATACAACATCATAACTGAGAAGGCAGAGGAGTTATAGTGCGTTGAAAAAAAATCTTTATATGGCATTGACAAGAGGGGAAACACGACTCATTGGTATGGCACTTCTTCAAAGATGTGACTGCATAGATTTTTCCTTTTTGCCGCCTATTTATACAGTGTACACTCATTTGGTATTCTTTTAAGGAATGAGATTGGATAAGTTTTTTTAAACCTTGGATTATAGGAGGTAATGGAACCTGATTGGGTATAAGAACGCAATGATTGGTGTGGCTGTAAAATCATCGAACAAAACTTTAGATTTTGTTTTATAAAATAGGTTGCAATTTTGGGCAGACGGTTTATTTTTATAGTCCCTTAAAGTTCCTGATGTTTAATCCAAATTGGGTTGTTTGAAAATTTTATTATGGTTCATCATATTGTTGATTTTTTGAATTTTGAGATATTGATATATGCCAAATTAAAGTTATAATATAAGTATATTGTATAATATGGAGTGACCAATTGAGTTATGTTATATTTGAGGAGGAGTTATTTAAGGCTAACCCAAGATTGAATTGGAAATATCGAGAATTGACATCGTTAATTGGATCAAAATTAAGAACTGATTAATATACGGGAGTGTGAGTTTTTGGGTCTAGACTAGACACATAGTGAAATATGGGTGTGAGATCTTATTGTGCTGATATTTATTTGGAATATAGATTGTATTGATTTCAAAGTTCCAATGGAAAAAAAGGTTCATTATGTCCATGAGTTAATTGCCTCGATAATTTGACAGCAGGGTCGTTTTAGGTAGGTTGTTTTATCAAATCCTTGTAATTTATAGAATCAGTATTTTCTTGTTGTATGTGTTGGAGAGTTTAAGTGAAACTGGTAATGGGTTGTTTTTCCATATTGAATAATTCTAATGATGAAAAAGGTAGAAAAAAGGTCCCAAACGTGATTAATTGATTAATTACTGGTGTGTGAATGTGTTGTGGAAAAAATAGGTTTGATAGGGCTTATTGGAAATTAATTGTTGATGTGTATCACAATGTTGTTGTTGTGGAATGTGGTATATTGTTATGATTGCACGACTAGAGGTACAACCCTAGATGTACATGGGGTATAGAACCCGGAAAACTCAATTACAAAGCCACTCTATTCTAATAAACATAAAAAAACCACACCAATAGGGACAAATAAGAGCCAAAAAAACAACATATTCCAAGGTCCAAACATGTTTTTTTTAAAAAAAGAATTTTTTAAAAGAAAGCAGGAAATCTAAAACGTTTTTGGTCTAATAGTATCTAATACAATAGAATGCATCCATTGAGACATCATGTACCCCCCCAAAGTGCAAATTATAAGAAAGGAAAATTTAAAACAATAAAAGTTTCTGGTCCTCATAGCATGCGCAACTCACCAAAAGGCCAAAAAATATCTTAAGTCAACTAAGCCAGAAAACTGTGACCCATTGATTGTCGGGACCCTATTAGGGGAGATGTAGGCAAGAGTATGAATTATAGTACCAAAATGATCTACAAGTATGATAGACCATGCATAAAAAATTTAAAAAACATTGCTAAAGAAATATTTCATTCATGACATACAATGACCAAGTTAAAAAACATTTGATTTATTAAGAGGTTAGAACATACTTCAGTAAACAAAGGGCCATTTATAAGATATCATTCTTAAACTTTGAAACAAACATAGATTATATGGGTTTATTAATGTTGGGAATTAGCCTTAACCGACATAAAGATCATGTGAGCTATAACATCATTCCCCGTGTCTATCGTACCAAAAAAATTTATCCTTCTTGCAAAGGTAATGAACGTGAATTTATATCTTAAGTGGATCCACTAGCTAATGTATCTTGAGACAATTATCATATGGGGGAACATAGGTAATAGATAAGGAGATTGATTCTAGGAACATCATGCTTTTACGAACAATAAGAGTTTTATATCTCAATTATTTCCTCTGGTGCTAAGCATAAATACCATGCAGTAGTTATTAAGTCTTGACTTATTTCTTTGATCCATGTAAAGGTATCCTAGGATAACCAATCCAAGCTAAGAAAAAAACTTTCAACCTAAGGGGAATTGATATTATGTGAGAAATCTTCACCCATGCTCAGTTTGTACTGACCGGGGAAAAGTCAAATATTAGAAATTTTTGTAGATTACATTTATCCCTCCCCGGATTTCGTGTTTCTCGAGTTAGCTTTTATAATAGTAGTGAGTTGATTTAGAGAATTTATTTAAAACCCTATTCTTTTTTTAACTATAGTATTAGTTGTGGGTAATTGTAAACTAATTGACTTAATCGATTAGGTTATGGCTTTCTAAGTGTTATATACTTAAGGACCTTATGACTACTTGTCTCATATGTAATGAACAAACTAATTTTAGATAGAGTAGAAAGAAGACGAAAAGGGGCTGTTCGGACCATACATGTCGCATCGAGAACGAATATTCTGGCTGAAGAACTCAGAATAAAATTTTCGCCATCGATTAGATGTGTATTTATTAAGTTCTAGGATATGGAACAACATTCGGTATGCTTTTAGAGGTTAGTATATTATTTATACTGTTGCGAGGGAGCAAAGTGAAATTAATTGTTGTTTGTACCCCCCCCCGTGAAATGTACTTACTCATTGTATTGTCAAATAAGGGTTTTATTTAAGGCATGATCATGCAATTTAAAGGGACACATCATTAACCAATAATATGTGGTTTTGTTTAAAGGAGACGAATATAGAATTAAAGTTACCTTTTGTCAAGAACTGGGCATTTTTCGTGTTTGAGTTGGCATTTTACGGTCATGAATTAGATAAATATTGGATAATTATTTTTATAATCAAAATTAAAAGGGTGGATTGTTTAGTGTGTTGAAGTATGGATGGAATAGTTTCTTTCTATGTTGCGATTTTTTAAGCAACTGCTTTGCTTTATTTTCTTTAGGTTCTTCTTTTAGTGTATTGGTAATTATATTGCATTATCAATTAATTTTATATTTTGAGAAAATCAAGACTTAACTTTTAGACTTAAAAATTTTGAAATATGAGAATTGACATAATTAAAACTTGATTAAACTGAAGCAACTTTTCGGGTTTAGGTAGGACATGTGTGATAGTGGGTGGGTTGTTAGTTTAAAAATCTTTTGTGAATAGGTACTTGAATTAATTGCATTGATTTGAAAGCTCAACAAACAAAAAGGGAAGTATCAAGTCTCAGAGTGATTGTTCGAATTGTGAGTTCCAAGTGATTTCCCAACCTTGGTAAGTGTAGAGTGGAAATTTGTTTATGTAGTGGTATATGCTTAGGAGTAATGGGGAAATTCGGTTATCGAGTGGAATGTTCCACATTGATCTAAATTACCAACATGGATGAAAAAGGGGTTAGGTAAGTGAAAGGGCACTGTGATTAATTTTGGTGTGATGTGTTGAGGGAATGGTTTTTGAAAGGCTTGTTGTCATTGGTTGGTGATATTGTATCTTGATTGTGTTGTTGGAATTGTTTACAATGTTATGGAAAAATGTCATTCCTCATATTGTGTGAACATGTCATTGCATTGTTGGAATGGTTGTTGGGACAAGTTATTATATCAGATAGCATAATAGATGTGTACCATTTCGAGGTCGTATAGCGCGTCGTGAGGATATTATTTATATTTTGGGATATGCTGCACGCACAATGGATACTTATTATCGATGGGACATATCGCGCCCCCCCCCACCCCCCCCCGATGATGGGTATATTATCGAGGGTCCTATCTCACGTCTCTTTTTTTGCAGAATGAAGCATGGACAAATTATTCTCATTGGGTACCTAACTGAGAGATTCGATGTGTGGACACTAGGTCAGACAAGTATCATTATACTTGACATTACATTTGATTGCATTGCACTTCATTATTATTGGTTAACTTGATCTTGTGTGTTGTTGATTTTGTGAGTTCCTTTCTATAGAACTTGTGACTAAGGAATATTGAGCCTGTTGTTGAAGATATACAATTGTTAGAGTGTTATTTTTGAGCTATGTGTTTTACAAACTGATGTGATGTTTAGGTTGGAATGATTTTATTTGCCAATGATGTAGTCATAATTGTAGCATGATTTAAGAGTTTGAACGGGTTGTAAGGAGTACCGTATTTTTGTTCCTTTTTTTAGCTTGGTGTAGGGAATTTACTGGTGAGTACTCGTCTTCCCTTAGTGGTTTTTGGTACTCACCCCCCCCCCCTTTTTTGCTGTCTAAATTTTTTGTAGGTTACGAGCTTTGAGATGTTTGTGGTATCTGTCTCATTCTTCTTTTTTAAGATTTCTTGGAGATTTTAAAGGTTAGATGTTTGTTCGACTCAGCAGAACCTTTTTTTCTCCTTAATTATGATCTTGTTCTATTCTAGAAAGAAACAAATCATTTTTGAGGGAACTACTTGAATCAATTGTTACTTTAGAGGCTTTTACCATAATTTGTACAGATTTGGAGGTTATTTTTTGAGCTATTATAAAATTTTTTGATTTTATATAATGGTTTTGGTTTAAGCTGAATTGTCTTGGTGGGATAAAGACGAGTGTCATCCACGTCCATTTTTGGAGTGTTGACAACATTGATATCAGGATGCTCAGGTTCATAGGTTTCAAAGTGTTGTACAAAAGGTTGATTCTAAATATAGGCTCGAAATCGATTATGGAGACGTTGTTTTTTTATCTTTGAGAGGCATTATAGTGAGTTTTGGAAAACATCTTTCACTCTTGGATTCTATCAGTGTGCGTGACTTGATTCCTATTTTTTGATTCTCATCGCTTTATCCATTCAACTCTCACTTATATGATTACCCGTAGTAGGGTTCTCATTGTGAATAGTGAGTCGTGCATGACTGTGTGAATGTTAGAATCTGGTATTAGTAAGGTACGGAGAATAGACTTATTGTTGAAAAGATGTGTGTTAGATTTAGAATGTTCAAACAATTTGAAGGGGGCTTGTGTTAAAATTAATTACACTAGTTAAAATTGGAAAATACATGTATGGTAGTATATATGTCATTAGAGGGTTAACAATTGCAAAATATAAAAACTGATTAAACGACGGGGCTAGATAATGCAGCCCTATGTCGCTTTGGAAAACTACTCATTTGTTAAAATTATCATAACATGAATGGGTCGTTTGCTTAGAAAATGGAGAAATGATGGCAACCCAATTAAAGGTTAGAATTTCTACTAACAATAGTATCAGTGCTAATTGGGTTAGAGTTATGGACGTTGTTGTGTTAGTTTTCGAATTGACCTGACCTAATGAAAGAGTTCATAATATCTCCGGGGCTAGATTTATTTGAAACTATTGTAATATTTAACATCTATTTGATGGTTAAGACATTTAGAAATAGAAAGAAATCGAAATGTATGGACCTGGGTTTGGATTATGGAATTCTCGGGTAGGTATGAGTGTTCTATGGGGGAATTGTAACGGACTTTCCGAATTAGGTAATAATGGCATGATGACCCACAAAAAGATGTTGATTGTTAAGCATGAATACTAAACCTACCATTAAGGTATTAATTATGTTTGTATCCAACATGACGTAAAAGAGACATTTGATATTGTATTCATCTTCAAGAAACCAAACTAGGTTGTTACTACATATTGTTTGCGCGTTTTTTGTAAGTAGTAGTGTAAGGAAAATTTTATAGTTGATTCTTCGTTACGGTTATTGCTGTGTTTAGGTTATGGGTGTGTCATTGATCGTTGTAAATGAGTGATGCTTGATCGTAAGCTCCATGAAATGGATTTGATATTAGGGATGGAAAGGCTTATAGGTAAGAATGTCTCATGAGTATTCTTGATGAAGGAATGAGGAATTATTAGTTAAGACAATGCATATATATTATAAAAATTAAGTTGTCTTGACCTTGATTGATATGCTGAGTTTGAGGGTGTCCAATCGATTGCCAAAGTTTACTTTTTATGGTGCTGATGAAAGGATCTAGCTGAGGATGATGGTAATAAGGAAGAGTTAGTAATGCCTGTGATTCAAATTCAAAACTAATACTAAGGGATTATTAGTTGTTTTTATAAACAAATTTGGTATTGTTACATGGATGATTCGAGTATTTTAAGTAGTGGTTTGTGGTACTCTTGGTGGAGTAGTTGATTGTACGGAAAGTTTTAGGAGGGTTTCTAAGAAATTGCTTGAATTAAGATTGGAAAAGACCTTAAAGCCACAAATAAAAAGAATTAGTGGGATAGTAGTGGGATTGTTTAGTCTTTGGAAAGAGGCATCGAGGCACAAAGATACTTAGTTGTGATAAAGATCAAACACAGAAAGTGAGAGCTCAACTTACTCGCAAATAAGAAGGTTATTTTCAAACGGTCGTGTCAAAGTAAATAATCCAATTAGTGAGGTCGGGACTCATCCCACGAAGAAAAAAAAATTTAGGGACTTCTTAACTCCTTCAATTCTGTAATGACTATTGTTCAGTCAATTACTTTCTTAGGAAAGAATAAAAAAAAAAATGAATGATTAAAAAAGGGGGGTTTCTATTCCAAATCATATAAAATAACTAGCGAAATATAAAAGGAGACAAACTAACAGCTGTCAAATGTTGGAGGGTAATCCAAAATAATCAAGTAACTAGGGTTTTACGTGTTCCCCCACATATTCCTAAACATGATAAGTCTAACTGATAATACAAATTTTTTCCTTAGTATCATGGCTATGAAAAGTTGATCGATAAGTTTATTGTATTTCTAAATCCTTGGTTACCGGGATCTAAGAAGAAAAATTTCACTGCGCAACTTATTCCGGCACGGTTGTGTTGCTATCCTAACCTTCTCTTACCTCATAGTAAGCATCGTATTCGATATAATTTGACCTAAGTTATTAACTCTCGTTACCCAATTCGACTAGGCTATTATGATTAGATAGTATTGACAGAAATCTATGTGATTAGTTCTTTTCCGATTATCTACTACTGGTCCGGAAAGTAGCATTAGGCACGAGTCTAAAACGTTGGCTATCGTTTTTTTTTTTTTATTGTTAAATATTTTATCATTTTTAATATTAATTTTTAAAATAAAATATTCTAAAAATAAAAATTTTTTTATGTTTTTTTTATTTTTTTTTAAAAGACTTTTTCCCTAAACCAAAAGGAGATTATCAATTACATGCAAGACACTATTCTAGAATTGTTATTTTAGTTAGGTTTTGTTTACCTCATATTAGCTTATGTTCCCACACACCCCTCTAGTGTGGAGTTAGTTACCCATAGTTTAATACAATATTCAACTATGTGTGACTATGATATAAGGGAGAATTTGATGCAATTAGGTGTAGTTCGATGAGAAAGAGTTGTTTGTACAATCCAAACAAGTTCCACTTGAAAGTAAATCAGAAAAGTCACCAAATAATAATTGAATTAAAAGTGTCAAGATAATCAATAATATCTAACGAGGTCGACAAAATAATATCAAGCGTTCTAAACAATATTCAACAAAGTCTAACAATGATCCAGAAGTCTAACCTCAAAAAATAGGTTTTTCAAACTATTTATAAAAAAGAAAAACATAATTAAAACAAGGACTCTATTTGCTGAAAAATATGTCAAAAACGCGGCTGGGTCAACGGACTCGTGACGGGACGTCGGTGGTTCATGACGGGACAGTCGTGGGACTTCCGTCGTCCCATACTTGCAAGTTTCTTCTGCTGCTCTTTTCATTGCCTTCGACGTCAGGGTATGACGGATCGTTTACGAGACACACGGTCAGTCGAGGGTCTTAGTTCCAAACCACCTTGAACTCTTGGAAAATATGGCGTTAATGGGGATACTTCTTGTCCTTCATGATGAAACCGTGGGCAAGAACAGACACGTCATGGCTACGACGGGTCCATCACAACTTTCCGTAACCCCCAACACTTGGTTGCAGGACTTCCCCATCTTCCTCAGCAGTTGCACTACGCTGGTGGCCTACCCTCGGACCGTCACAGGCATGACAGACCGTTCACAAAGCTCCGTAGGTGGGTCTCTTCTGATATTCTTCGTCAAAAAAACCTTCCCACATGATGTTTGTTTGACACTATTTAATGGAAAATACTAATAAGGAGACAACTATACATAAAAATTAGCACAAAAAGGCTTTTGGGACAACTAAACTTATGGGGGAAAAATGTATAAATAAAGAATACCGTGAAACCACGGTATAATCAAACACCCTCAACTCTCTTAAAAGTCGTTGTTGGTCCTTCTAAAGCGGACGCACCTATGAATTCAATACAACAATCTTTTTACAATGAGTATAAATCATGTGCGTTTCATTTTTGCCTCTTTGGAATCACGTTTATTTTTTGCTATCTCACCCCCCCACCCCCCCCTCGATTATAATCTCATATATTTTGGCATGATATCATCATATTAGGCTTGAATTATTATTGTGAATAAGACCCTGACGGACAAGACTCCACGCATGCACTAACACCTCATCATCTTCAGATTTCTCACCGAGGGGTGCATAATATTTCCGGTAATGCAACTAGGGTCCCTCACTTTCAAAAACAAAATCTCATTTCACAAAATGAATTTCAGTTTTGGAGTATTTTTTTGAGTTATTTTATAAGGAATTACTTTTTCAAACAATATCTCAGAAAAAATTCACACTATTCAGTAACTATTGCCATCAAGCTTGCCCTTATTTTCACTGGCTTTCAAGGTTCGGGCCATACAACCCTTTTAGGGATCACGCGATAGGACTTTTCTTACTGTGTAACATAGGCTCAGGGGTTTCAAGGGTAGGGTAGATTTGAGGTATATTTTAGTGACTTTTTTACCTTCTTGGGGACAATATCGGCTAAACATACCATTTTCTATCATTTTATTTTGCTCAGTTTCCCACATTCTTTCACATTGATATTTTCCTTTTTTGTTTTCTCCATTTGTGTAAGTGACTCTCTTCTTTCTTGCTTGTATCTTTTTTTTTCTTTTTTTACTTTTCTTTCAACTAATTCTTGAGTCACTTTACTTTTTGTTTTTCTCTCTCTTTTTCTTTTCAACCCCAATTCCAGAGATTTTCCTAATATAGCCACCCTCAACTTCATGGCTTGTTCATGAGTTCAAAGTACAACAATACCCAAAGTGGGTCTCAGGGCCCATCATAAAAATGTTGTTGTTGTTACTAACCATTAGCACCCTCAACTTATGGCTTTTTGGCCCATCATTAAGGGCTGCGGTGCACCATGTGTGGTTCCAAGGGAGGGGGGGACCAGGGCCACCCAACATTATTCCCAGAGAAAAAGATCAGTTGGTGGTGAAGAAAGAACGGTCTGAATTTAAAAGCTCAAAAAGTCATTTTTCTCAAAGAAGGAATTTAATTATAATATATAAATATACAAATTTCAATTATGGTGTTCTTTATTTTAGGCTAACAATGCGCTATATTGAAAAATGGCCTATGGATCCTTTCCTATTGGTCTATTACAACTTACTTTACCAGGGACTAACAGGGACAAGTTAAGTTCTTAGCTCATTACAATAGTGGACCTATTCAAAATCTTCATCACATTATTGACCATTTTCATCCACTCTCACCAGATTACATACACAGTTCGAATTTTAGGGGGACTTGGGTCATGCAGTGAGTGGTTTGTTTGTACCTCGATGTCATGCTTATTTAGAGCCACACAATTTATCAATACTATGCCTTCAGTTTCATGGCATGATTTCTATTTTATCAGGATATAATTTAGCTATCATTTTGCTCCAGAATTAAACATTAACAACAAGATATAGACCATGCGGTTCAACAAAAAAAAACAAACCTAATCAGGACCTTTTGGGGGGAAGGACAAAAAAAAAAGAAACACCCAAGCAAGAAAACCCCAAAAGAGGAAGTGAATTGGGATTAATCAGAACTTCCACCATAGCATCACTTTCATTTAATCCACCCACCAACAACAAAAGGGACAGTGCAATTGGTCCCTCCCAAATTGCATAAAAAAAATTTTTAAAATACAGGGGTGGGTGGTGAAAAAGCAAACCTGGGGCGCAAAGCGTCGACGATCAGCAGCTGGGGGTCTGGTGCCACCGGACCCACATACCCATGTTAATATGGGACACCCTCAGTGGTGTCCTCACGCACAACAGCACTATAAGCAGTCCTCCCGCCATCTCCAACAGTTCTTGGAGGCTAGAAACTCCCTGTAGCTAACTTTTCCTCCTGCTCTCTTCTGAAGCTCGGCCCTCCTCCTCAGCAAGCGAGGGCCTCCTCGCCAGCCTCATCTCACGGCAATCCTTATTACGTGGCTCGACGGCATAATCTGTCCCCGCGACCCTATGCCTCTGTCATGGTCTCGAGGGGGAGGTGGTGGGAATACTCTTGAAATTAGTGGAGGATAGGGCCCGCATGCACTTTTGTTTTTCAGAGGGGCTATACAAAAAAGGGCAAAAAGGGGCCCAGAACTCAGGCGACACAATAGCTCTAAGATCCATTAGTACTCCAATATCGCGCGAAAAGACTGTCGACCGCATCTGAAGGGTAGTCGAAAATCCATTATGGAGGGGTGGGAGGGACTAGCCACGCAACTAAAAAGCGTCCAAGCGCTGAATGAAACCCGCGATTCTCCGCTCTGTGTGCTCGACCATTCTCCGCTATCCAAGCGCTCTTTGTTTCGCACAGGGAAATAGAATTATGACTTCCAAGGCTGGGATGTGATTGCAGAAGTGTGGCCATCTGTTGCCCTCTAATTTCTGGGACCCTCACAAAACGGGAACAAAGTGGGTGTAAAGGGGGTGCAGGGGTGAGCGAGAGAGGGAGCTCGGCGGCAGGCTACTTACCGGGATAGGGACTCGATCGGGGTTTGGTGTGTCAACTTGGAAAGGCAACCTGCGTAAGGTCCGTGCGGGCTATGTGCTACCAAATCAGCCAGATTGTCACCAAGTGGGACGGCAGCCATGGACGGGGCCCTCTGCAGTGGAGCCAACCTCATGGCCCATTCTTGGATGAGGCCCCGAATCAACAGTGAACAAGAGGGTAATTTTGAGGGGCTAATCAATGTGAACAATATAGGCACTTCTGGGGATCTGCATAGGGAAAATATCATGCACGGGGAAAGGGAAGTAGTCATTTTTGATATGTGACTTTTTTTTCTTAATGCCCTTCGTGATGACCGCCTGTATGAAAGCCACGAAAATATCAACCTCGGAACTCGGCTATCGTTGAAGACCCTCAGTTATACTAGGCTCCCCCCCCGATCCCCATGTGAACGATTTACTCTCAACGGCTTGTCTAGGTATCTGTGTGTTGTAGGGGGAATAGGGGGAAAAGCCGTGGCCTTAGTTGAATGTCCCACTTCGGCTCAAGTCACCAGTCGGCACACCCTCTCTATCAACGGACAAGTGCAGGGGCCATTCCACCTCTAGTGAGTCTCTTCTCAGCGCTGGTCACGAGAGAAAGAAAAAGGAAAATTGAGCCATCTTTTGAACAACTCTGCCAATCGGTTAGTTCAAAAACTCTAGGCATGTGTCGATGAGGGGGTCGGATTAAGCAATAAACATTCCTACGTTATATTAGAAACCGGGGTAGATAGCAGGCAGGGGGGGGAGAACCTATTCTTACCGAACGCCACATACTCGGATCTGCTACAGTGGGGCCTGTTTGGCGGGAAAAGCCGGCCTATCAATGCCTATCGGGAGTCACTACATTAGGATGCTAGAAACTCTCGGACCAGTATATTCCACTATAACATCCCAACGTATGTGCTGTCCACTTCCAAGTCGAGTTTTGGTTGATGAGAGATGGTGGATCTTAGGCATCTTCGGTGAAGAGACTTCCAGTGAGGATCCACGCCGCTATAATGAAGTTGTCCAAGTTCATAACTCCTTTATCATCAAGGAACTTTGCAATCGTAAAGAGTAGGGCCTTGAAAACTGCCCGTTTGACCACACCACTGGTTGGGATTGTCGGTAGACGGGGTGTGATGGTGAGAGCACGAGCTGGTGCCGGGTGGGATTTTACGACTGCAAGCCTCATGCAGACGAGGCCGACGTTTGCAGCAATGGAAGGTTACGGTGAACTTAAGCAATCCCGAGGGTTCCTCGACCCAAGAAAACTTCCTAAGGATTCAGACGCTCCTTGTCATTTAGTGGCCTGACCAGGAAGGGTGGCCAGTCAAGCTAGGCCCACTCTTATCAGGGGGACGGGACAGGAAGTCCTCAAGTGGGGCTTACGCCGGACGACACCTGTTTTGGGTGTGGCTCTGGCGCACAAGCACACGGATGGATGGGGAGGGTGGAGGAAGTTGACTGGGGGCAGTACTTGGGGTCCACGCTTCATTCACAGAGCCAATGACCAATGGCGGGGGGAAGACGGGGCAAAAAGACTCGATCGCCTGCGTGGATTTAAATACTCGTTCTTGTTTTGGTTGATCATAGTAGATAGTAGATAGTACTGTAAAGGAATTCAATAATATATTAGTACTTTAGCAGGAGCAAACACCCAACATAAGAAAAACCACAAAAAAAAAAAGAAAATATAAAATAAATTGCATTTCTATAGTAAACCATTGAAAACACAAAAACCGGAACCAGGGTGACGGTTTCGTCGTTGAAGTACGACGGACCGTATGGGGTCCGTCGTGTCTTACTTAAGACTATGTCTTCTATTGAGAACCCTAAGGAGAGAGTCTCTGAAAAAAGTATTGACATGATGAAGGTTATGTGTAGCGGACGTCCACAGTTATGACAGTCCGTCGTAGGGTGCCGTGTAGGGTCCGTCAGCGGACACTTTGAAAAAAATATGCGGAGAACCCTTAGGGAAGGTTGTCTCTGACCCATAAAAATGGTATGCAGACAGGCCGTTCACCAAGTACGACGGTCCGGCGTAAGGTGTCGTTAGAAGACCACTTAAAGAAAATGGGGCGACCTAGGATGTGAGGTTTCTCTGACAGTCATGACGGTCATGCAGATGGATCATCGAGGTAAGACGGATCCGTCGTGACGATTGTTGTCCCGTTTGATGGGACCACTAGGAAAAATAGAGAGAGACCCTTCAACGAAAAGGGTTCTGACAAAACCAGAAAGGTGGTTACAAGACGGACCGTTCTAGGTATGGCCGGTCCGTACGCATGGTGGCCGTTGAAGGACACTTAGAACAAAGTTGAGAGTCCTTAGGATAGGGTCTCTTCGGCAACTAGAAACGGTTCAGTTGCGAGGCACCGTCTTCGAGGGAACAAGGGTCGTCGCATATGGCCTGTTGGTGGCACTTGGAGAAGAATTGGACAGTGGAAGTGTTAGGGGGTTGGAACGGCCAATGAAAGGTCCGTTCGTGATTACGGACAGTCCGTAATCGGGGTCTACGTTCTGTAACTCAGTGACAGAACCTGGAGAGATGTCGCATTCATCCTAGGACCCCAAATCGAATAGTAGTGTTTTGACCCTACATTTTTGTTAACCCCAACTAACTAGTTCTAGCCAATGCTAAGGCACTTATTTCTAGGGGTTTTAACAGGCAATTTTTTTTTTGGGAGGATCTTTTTAAACCCTAGGTCAGACAAAAATTGATCAAAAGATGAAACAGAACTAGGGCTAATTTCTAATGATAAACAAAAAATGCCATAAAATGAGTAGAAAATTAAGAGGACACATACTTGAGAATTTGAGAAGGGGAAAAAAAAAACAAAAAGGAAAAAAGGTACTTGGTGGATCAAGAAACCCCACCCAACAGCAGCAGCTCCGAAGACTAGTAGTTAGGGACTTTTAGGACTTTGGAGAATTGGGGAAAGGAAATGATTGAGAGGGAGATAGATGCTTTTTTTGGAAGTTTAAGGGAAAGCCGAGGGAAAATTAAAATACAAGGAAGAGTGAAGGAATGGGGGTTGGAAATGATGCGTTGAGGGGTTTTTTTTTTTTAAATGTTGAATTTTTTTGTAAAAAAAAAAACCCAGCCGGGGGGGTCGTGGTTTCGGGCGACGCCTCATTAATGACGCGACGATTTCCTAATGACGGGCTGTCTCCTATGTGAGCGATCCATCGTTGGTTCGTCGAAGTGTGCCCTATTTTTGGAAAATAACCGGGGAAAGACGTTACCTAGCACGACGGATTCATGCGACCGGTCCGTTTCCAAGTGCAAGTTTGAAATGAAAAATGGTCCGTCGCTTGTACCGTCAGTAGTGAGTGGGCTGCTTTGACCAGAAGGTCATTTTCTGCAGAAATTTCTGGTTGATGTGCCTGCAAATTTAATTATTAATTTAAAAACCCATTAGTAGAAGAAGAAAATGCTTACCATACTAGAATGAAAAACTATAAAGATTTGGTTACCTCCCCACAAGCTCCCTTGGATTTTTTTATTTACGTCTCGCGACACGACTATGGAGGACACTTGATTACTCGGACTTATTACACCAATATGTATGCCCGAATCACTTCACGTGATTCAGCATTGCCGAGATAGGATTTTTTCTGCGTTGTCAATTACCTTTGGAACCGCCAACACTCTCCTTATTTCCAACTCAACTGCTCCATGAGGGAATAGTTGGGGAAAAAAACCAAAGTAAGCGACCAGTCCTTTGGGACTTGAGCTGCCCGGAAACAACGCGCAACATAGATAGAAGAATTTAATAAAATCCACCCAAACCCCGAACCATAAAACTCTCGTTATTCAATTTTTGGTCATTAGGTACTTATTCATTTTTTCTTTGTATAGGGATGAGCTTTTCATAAGTTTTCAGGCGAAATTTCATTTCGAGTCATTCAACCCAGTGTACACCTGTTGTTCTGCAGCTTCGCTTTTCCAAATCCATTAAACTTCTTCATAGCCCCCACCATGGCGTTATTGCTTCTACTCAACCGGAAGATTACAAGCTTTCCCTAGTACAAGTTGGTATGGAGAAATACCTATGGGAGTCTTATACGTTGTCCGGTAGCCCAAAAAGGGCATCATCAAGCCTCCCTTGACCAATCCGCTTTACTAGCGTTCACTTTTTTATTACAAGATATCGTTTGATCTCCCCGAATTTCGACACTGCACGTTGCCCACTAGTTTGAGGTGCAACATTTATGGGAGAACCCCCATCTTTCTCCATTATCCTTGAAACTTCTTTGCAGAATAGGAAGTGGGAGGCCACCCCATCCACTAATAATTGCCCTTGGGGTTGCCAAACAAACGAGAGAATATATTCCTTTTTTAAGAATGCAGTTGACACTCTTCCCTTCATTGTTTGCGCTGAGGGGAGATGCTTCGAACCCATTTTTAGATACATAATCAACCGCTAACTAGAAATGTACTTAATTCATGAGAAGACAAAAAAAGGGCCCATAAGTCTACTCCCAAACATTCAAATACCTCAAAATCACCAAGAATAGGGTTTAGAGGGAGCTCTTGCTTTCTTTGAAAAAAATGCCCACCATCTCGTGGCATCGATTCACATGCTTTATAGCACAAACTTCCTGGAGCATCTGATGAAGAGTTGGCCAATCGTTAACCACATTGGAATTATCTTATGATCGGTTCAGATATCGCTGTGATGTCCACCAAAGGGTGGAGGAATGGCATGCTTCCAAACACAAACTGAAATCTTCACTATATTTGGCACACACGCCGAAAAAAATACAATAAGCCGTCGGCACAAACTCATAGATAGAGTAGTGGTTCATCCCAAAAGAACTTTCTTAACATCGTACATCGAACTTTTTTCTTTGATGAAACGGAACAAGTCTGAGTGGAGCAAATATTCACTAGGCCAGATAGTTCGCCAAATTCTAGGCGAACCATGGAATCAAGATTGTGAACCAAACCAGCCCAAACATGCTCATCAGGGGAAAAACGTATCATCATAATGTCAAGTCTTATCCCCAAAACCCTCTAATAGCGTTCATCCTCTAGAGGGGACACATGATCAACAACGTTGATTTTCAGTTCCTTTTCTATCCCATCCCCTTCAAAAGTAAATTCTTGTAGCAGTATTACCCAAAGAATCAACCTAGGTGTCGCCATCCTTCTTTGCCATCAAAATATTCTCCCCCCCCAATGCTGGACGTCGGTCAGTATCACAAACTCTAGTACCTACAAAACGAAGCGGGAATTTCTCAAAAGCAAAGCACTATGGCCAAGGGTTCTTTGCTACAGTCCTGGTTGTAGTTCTTCTTGAACATTTCATTAGGGTTTGTACTAGCATAGTCAAATGGGCGTGAAAGATTTTTTGGTATCTTATTTGTCCCAGTCCTACACAAAGAGGCAAGCCAACTCGGCATGCCCATACCTTAAATGGAATGTTCCATCAGAAGAGAAAATAAATGCTTGCGTGGCAGCGGACACCAAACTTTTTATTTTAGCTCACTGAATGCTTTTTTTAAGGACAGGGGGATTTATCAAAAACAAAATTACATCTTTCTCCAGACAGTTTTTTGCCACCAATGGAGGGCAATCTTTGAAAAGTCTTTGGAGAATTCCGTGTTTGTTAGACAAAACCGCATTCGCCAAGAAGGAAAGCTTCTCACACCTTTCACGAGAGATCGGCGGGGGAAGTGGGGGGGGGAGTCTCCTCTTATTACCTGGACTTTAGCTCGAAATCATCACCTCATGCCTTTGCTGAAATCGACACCCAAAACAGTACCTTCTTTCAACTGAACTGGACATTTTTTCCCAATTCAGTATTAAAATTGCAGTCTTCACATTTCTCTTAAGGACCTCCTCAAGAGATAAATTGTTTCAAACACCGCTCGAATGAATCTACCAACCCACAGACAAAGTCATCCCTAAACACTTCTATAGTATCTTCCACCATGTCGGGAATAGAAGGAAAATATCGACATATACATCTCTGAAAATGTGGCGGGTGCATTACACAAACCAAACGACATTATTTTGAAAGGCAAAAGGTCCCATTAGGGACAAGGTCAATTAAAAACATGGTTTTCACTGATGTTGGTGCCAAAAGAAAGAACTGATATTATTTATACCCCGACTATTCTTCATCAAGAAAAACAGTATACCACCCTTTTTTCCGGCATGGTATACCAACATATCTGATGGTCTTTTCAGGGTCCATGAATTTAATTTATCGGCTAATCCATAACACCCTCATCCCAGTAACCGGGGGTCTCATTGGAACCAAAGTTCATTTTTTCGTGGGGAACCATAGTCATTTCCCTCTTCTTAGGTACAACATGAACAGGCATACCCAATACTATACAGGCGATTTATGAGAGATGACTGCCGTTCATTTCCAACCACTTAATGATTCTCTCACGGACCACCTCTTGCATAGTGAGGATTTTTTTTTTTTTTTTTTACTTTTTTTTAAGCGTAGTGTGGTGATCAATACCTTCGGGCTTATATCAGACATTGAGTTGATTTTTATGAGGCAAATACTAGGATGGATCCCAAAATGTCCGCAATAGTCCAACCCAAATCTCGTTTATTTGAACTTTTTAGCACTTTCACAAACTCTCAACTTGTTGTTCATTCAGGTCTGATGCAATGATTTCTGGCACAACAGTGTTCACCATGTTTCCTAAGATAATACATGAGTGAGGATGAGTGGGGAGAGCTTTTAGTGTCTAAAATTTGGAGCCCCTCCTTATAGATGGTTCGCGGGTGGGGAACTCGCAATTCTCATATCTAACTCAATCTTTCTTCGTTTTAAAGCGAAAACCTCACCGGATAAAGAGTACCCGCGGACTCTAATGACTCCATACTCTTCAAATGCAATCGGCTATCAAAATTCATTATCACTGTCGCTAATTGCTTTTCACACCTAGACGTTCTTCTTATTTGTGTCTCAGATGTCTCACAATGTTGTAGGGATATAGCATTATACGAATTTATTGGAGCTCACCACTATGCCTCATGGCCATCCAAATGTTTTTTTTTTTAAAGGGTCACTTCCTGATTGTTCAACCGAAAAAAATTCATCTGCCACCTTTTCCATATTCAACCTAGGATTCTACTGTAGCAAGGAAATGGCCTCCCCAAAGAAATCAAATAGCACTTCAAAATGATCTTCAAATCAAGAATACCAAAAACTGTCGGAAATCATGAATGAATCACGTTTTACTAGGAATTACTCACTGGAGTATCCCTATAGGCCTTTTCCACTGTTTGTCGATCAGCAATCAGTAGCAGCATCCGCAGGTGGTGGTGGGTCACCCAAAACCCAAACTTATTGTAAATTCGAGACGGGCAAGAGATTTATGCATTTGCCACAGATCACATAATGGCTTTCGCCAAATTGTTAATAGGCCAGATATTAACAAGGAATAGTTGAAGCCACCCGGTATCGCTTCCTTTCTTTGTACTGGAGGAATCTGGTAGCACATTAGCACATATTCAGTGCATGCCATTCTATCATCTTCCTCAAAGTGACTGATCTTTTCTTGCAACAGATCTTCATAACTTGGGAGTAACAGGGCAGTTTGATCTTAAGCTTCACCAAAGGGGGACATTGATAGAAAACGTGTTTTCAAAAATGTTATTGACATTTATATAAAATTTTATTATAAAACGCCGATATTACATCATCGTCCCCTTTTTCAATAATTTTTGAGAAATGGGGGGGTGGGGGACTAGGCATGGGAGTTACCTTTTTTTTTAGGGGCACTCGCATCTTTTTGCAGTGTGATCCTTACTTCACACATGTTAATATATACCATATTATCAGTATATTTTGTCACCTTTTTTCTCATAGGTCTTGGCATAGGGGGTCAATGGATGCATTGCCACCGCGAGTAGTGATTGCAATTCCAAATGTCCATAATTTTTCCGATTTGGGACAGCAGTGTTTCTAGAAGGACTGACGGTTGCTGTGTTCACAGTTCGCAGGATAATTGGGGAATTGTAACTCAAGTTGCATTAATCGATATTGCATGTGTAGCAAATTTTGCCAAATACCCGCTAAATCATTCCTCAAACTCTTTATTGTGATCATCACTAGCATCGAACCTCCTAATCATGTTTATGAAACCATATCCTCCAAACTCGCGCATTACTACACCCACCATCCTAGAAGTAACTTTCACGAGTTTAGAGGAACATAGGCGCCCCTTCCTGTATTCTATTACCATTGAGTTTAGAGCCTGTTGGAAGTTGTTGTCGCGGTTGTAGTTTCCAATCTCGGACATAATGACCTCAGGTTTTTGGTTTTTCGTTGTTTTTGTCAGATTACAATAGTTGTACGTTCCGACCTTTGGCGGCCAAATCTCCTGATTTAGGAGCCTTGGTCCTTGGTCAGAAGGACCCCCCCCGTCTGTTCATACACTTTACCGCATAGGAATCCTCCTTATAATAACACTCATCCATTTAGGTTTTGTTAGGCGGTGGATGTGGTTTGGACAAGATATGTGACTGCGCGTTTTATGTTTTTCTGCACCACCCACATGGACATTGTTGTTTTAGTGTACCAACCCCATAGATAGTTGTCTCATCTGACGCACAATTGTTACTTACAGAGGAATTCTATCTGTGCTGGGTTGTGAGAGTAGACTTGTATGCGAAAGGGGTATTTATCCCGGTAAATTCTGACTTCCTAGTACTCCACATAGCTTTATTATGCTGGGGAAGATTTTTTCTCTATTTTTCATCAAATCTCAGGCATAAGGACCCTCCCAAAGGATCAACCTGCTATAGTATCCCCAATACCGCTTATTATTATCATCCTGTCCCCGTAGAAGTATTCCTTCATGATCTCAATCATACTATACGGATACAAGTGGGACAGCTTTTTCTCACACGAGAACGAACGGCTGAATCTATCCCCAAATAACTACTAACTAAACGACGTCCTAGTCCGGTGTAGTACCACAAAACGTGTTTTCACTCGGTTCTTTGTGGTTTAGTTTCTTGGGATCCGGTGATTAGAGTAGCGTGCTAAGAAAGAAGAACACTTTCCTCTTACGCTGGTGGTCACAAGTTGAAAAAGTGAGTTGTAAAGGAAGCTCAGATACCATTATAGCAGGCCTTCCCGTCAGGAGAGAGGGGAGGAGGAGGAAAAACATTCTAAGCCCTATTACATCAAGGTCTAAGTCAGGGCTCCACTACACAGCTTGTACCCACACTTTACCTTACCTTAGGCTCTCTTATGGTCGCATGTGAGTTCCTCAGAAGGAGCCCTGGAATGAAAACAAACCTCGGCAGTGTGATTTGCATCAGGCTACTAGTTACTATGAAGTGTGGCCTTGCGGTGGTAGAGGAGGCAAGACACGTGGGCATTATCGGAGTCTGCGATTGTCCGTACACAGCCTGAGGGCCTCTTGATAAATGTGCATTGGGCCGTGATGGAGCGGGATTTGTCCCCTCGTTGGTGTAACCCGGAGCATCCGGGAACAAACTGACCATGGAACATCAACCGGAGTTGGGATTGTTTCTGGGTTTGGATCAATCATTAAATTAATTCCATTAAATTTCTAAATTCATGTGCGTTTAGTTTACTCTCTAATTCGTGATCGTAGGGGAAACAAAGGGTTTTCTTCCTTCTTCCAGTGTATTTGGGCATACAAGGAGGTGGTCTGCCACGATTATTCAAAAAAAACAATTAATAAAAACAAGTAAAAATTCAAGAGAAAAGAAAATATCAACAAACTATAGTAATAAGTTTTAAAGTTAATCTTTAAGCTTATTTCCCCGACAACGGCGGGGCCCAAAAATTAAGATACGCTAAAAAACTTACTTCTCAAATAAAGACGTAAGTAAGAGGTTAAAGCGTTCATGTCAAGTAAATAAACCAACATAGTGAGGTCGGGATCAATCCCCACGAGGAAAATAAGTTTAGACTGAATCCAATCTAGTTATTCAGTCAATTATTCCTTAGAAAAGCTAATAAATAAAATGATTTGAAAAAAAGGGGGGGTTTTCTATTCTAATAATGTAAAAATAAACTAGCGAAATAAAAGGAGAAAACTAACAACTTCGGAATGTTGGAGTGTAATCAAATTAATCAAAAGTAACTGGGTTTACGTATGTTCACACGGTTTCATAACTCGATGTATAAGTCTAACTATAACAATTCTTTCCCCTAGTGTCTTGCATGCAAAGTGATAAGTGATGTATTTCTAAATCCTTGGTCCGGCATCTACAAAAGTTCACTCCGCACCTTGTCCGGCTTCGTGTGTTTGCTATCCTAACCCTTATCTTTACATCATATTAAGCGTCGTATTCGATTTTGACTAGTTATTACCTCGTACAATCAAACTAGCTATTAGATAGTATACACTAAATCTATGTTGATAGTTTCTTTCCTATTATCTACCTTCTGGTCCGGAGTATATAGAGAGATGCCTAACGTTGGCCATTCATTTAAAAGACTTTCTAAACGAAAGATTAATCAATACAGGAACACCTATTCTAAATTGTATTATTTTGTTATGTTTTACCCTCATTAGTAGCTATGTTCGCACAACCCTAGTTTATGATTTTATTAACCCATAGTCAGAATTACAATATTCAAATATGTGATAAAGAATTCATAGCACTTAGTCGATGATAAGAGTAAAATCCAAAGTTTCACTTGATTAATAAGCAAAAGTCACCAACAATCAATGATAAAAAGCTCAGATAATCATTAATCTCTCAAAAATTCTACAAAATTAATCAAGCGTCCTACAATATTCAAAGGTCTAACATGATCCAGAGTCTAACCCTCAAAATGAGGTTTTTTCGTACTATTTATAAAATTAAAACTAATTAAACAAGGACTCTATTTGCTGGAATGGTTGTCAAAGCTCAGCTAGGTCCGACGGACCTCGCGATGGGACATCGTGGTCTGACGGGGCCTCGTGGAATTCCGTCGTCCCATACTTGGCATATTTTTTTCTCTGCTACTACTCTTCCTTACCCTTGACGGAAGGTAATGATGGAATCGTTCGAGTCACACCGTCCGTCGAGGGTCTCCGTTCCAAACACTTGAACTTCTTGGGATATGGGTCCTGGGGCTACTACTCTCTGATCTTCAATGGAAACCCTTCACTGACGGACCGTCCTTGGCTACGATGGTCCATCACGCTTTTCGTAACCCACACTTGGTCAGCACTTCCCCATCTTCCTTCAGCACTGGCACTAACTCTGGCCACCTACGGACCGTCACAGGCCATGCGGACTGTCAACCAGCTCCGTAGGTGGTTCGCTTCTTCTTCTGCTTTGCTTCGCTCAAAAACCTCCAACATTCACTTTGGACTATTTCCGGTAAATAAGTGAACTTATATAAAAACTTAAAGCACAAAAGCTTTGACACACTAATTTAAGGAAAAAATTCTTAATAATACCGTAAAACCACGTATATCATAAAGACACAAAGAAATAAAAGGATAATGTGAATAATACTACTCAATTATTAATATTATGGGGAAACAAGGGACTAAACCCTCACCGCCCCCTTGACTTCAAACCACCTAAATTTAACCCAGGAAGAATAAATCAAATGAAACCAAGAATAACAAGGGGTAACACGTAGATTAATCAAACTCAAAAAGTTAACTAGCAATCCCAAGATTCACCCTAGTTTACTCACTAATTAATCACTAAGAAGATACTACAATTTGAGAATCAATATTCAACATAGTCTATGCCTTGCAAAATGATAAAAGACAAATATTTATACTAAGGAAATAAAGAAGACACTTCTTTGACAATTTTTCACTTAATGAGGTAAGGGTCTTGCTTGGTTTCCTTCTTTTGTGAATTCTTGTGTTCATGAAAGAGTCATTTGTACACATGGACTCTTTCCTTCTTCCTTCTAAATTTGATGTAATGTAATCACATTGTATGTCCTTCTTTGGTGACCTTCAGATCTCCTCTAATGCTTCCCTTTTCATGAACATTGCTTGTAGGACTTGGAGATTCTTTGCTTGACTCCGTGTGAATGGTCTTGATGGGTACATGTCATCATGTTTAGGGTCATATTGGCGCCCATGTTATCATCCTCCCCTTCTTGCAATTATTCCGTCCCTCGATCCAAATGATTCCTACAACCAAGGAGATAAATCATTAATATTTAAAACATTCACGAACATTTACTCCACTTGTAGGTCAATCATTTAGCATTGTCATTGATTCACTTGACTACTTTGAAGGGTCCATCCCGTCTTTGTCTTAACTACACTTCCCTTTTCCGTCACTGTTGTGGAACCTTTCCTTTCGAAAATACACCCACACCCAATCATTTGGATGAAGAATCACGACTTCCTTTTCTCCCTCTATTCTTTCGAATGGCAACCTTTGAATTGTTATTTTCAATGGCTCTTGAGCCTTTGCATGAATGTTCATCATCTCTTTTTTCCCTTCGCTATGCCTCTAGGCTCACAACACATCACGAGACAAAAGTAATTTATGTTATGGTGAATAAAGGTCAACCCCTAACTGTCCTCAAATGAAGACTTCAAATAGAGGAGTGTAAATACCGATTATATGCAAATTCAATCAAGGTAAACGGTCTTCCCATGTATTGGGTTCCTCTAATCATGCATGTAAGCATGTTCAGAGAGTCCGATTGCCTAATATCGTTGGTCCCGATCATCCTTTTTTTCTCCGTTGGGGATGGCAAGAAATAGAGAAACATGAAGTTTGGTACCCAAGTTGTACCCATAGTCTCTCCAAAAATAACTTGTCTTAGAAACTTGGAATCCCGATCACTACAATGGTTTGAGAGACTCCATGCAATTTTAACACATTGATAACAAACAAAAGATCTACATGGGATGCAATCATCACATTTATAATTATGGAATAAAATAGCCAGTTTAGAAAAATCTATCCACTACCAAAAATATCGACATGCCCTCTTTTTAATCCTAAGCAGCCCCAACAACAAATTCCATAGAAATTCCATCACGGACTATTAGGAGTAGGAAGAAGGATTATACTTTTCCTTGGGCCTGGTCGTGGTTTTGTCTTGCCTTGCAGTCTAGCATTTGGTCCCATAAATCCTCTCCACATCATGTTTCATCTTGGGCCAAAAGAACTGCTCCTTTAGATATCAAGTATTTTGATACCTTTTAAGTGTCCTCCATCACCACCCTATATGAGCCTCCTTGACAATAACTCTCTCCATGAGCTCTTGGCACACATGGGTGCTCAACCATCTTTGAAACAAAAACCCATCGAACCATTTGGTTACAATTCAACTTCGGTGTCCCTTTAGTAAGATTATCAAAGGTATATTTGACGTCGAAATCCATAGATAAATCCCTTAAGATTTCAGAACCCCATCATTCCTAGAATCCAAGGTATTGACCAACAACAAACATTCTTATAGAGTCATCCGCTACATACGCCTTTGCCTTGCTTGTAGTTTGATCACTTATGGAAGGTTTCAATGAATTTCAATCTACTGTATGCATGTCGCTTGTTCAACTTGGACCTGGCCCTCTTACGAGGCTTCAAGACCTCATGATCGATCCTTATCACAAACTCTTTATGCCACAAGTATGCCTGCCAACTGCGCCAAACTCGCACAGTGCATACATTCCTTGTCATATAGTTGAGTTTGATCGTAGATCCTTTTAGCTATTCATAAAAAAGCTAATGGTTTCCCTTCATTGTCAATCACACACTACCCCTATACAACACCTGAACATCACACTTCAATTTGAAAGCTTATCAAATTTGGGTAGTTGGAGCAAAGGTGCAAAACTCAACAGCAACATCAATTTTCAAGGCTGAAAAGCCTCTCCTTGCTCCTCACCGCCCATAAAAAGGTAACATATTTCTGACCAATTTCATTCAAAGGAGAACAATTGAAACTAAAACCCTCACAATCGCTGATAAAATTGCCTAACCCTGAAAATTTCTTACCTCAGTTGTATTGGATGAGATTGGCCAAGTGCTTGATGGACTTCCACCGTTTCTCTTTCTTCGACTTTTCAATCCCTTTTCACTGTACAAAACCCCAAAAACACAACTTTTTTCAACTAAAATGAACATTTCTTGAAGGTTAGCAAAGATTCCGCTCTTATAGTGTAGAACATCAAACACTTGTCTCAAATGGGATACATGTTCCTCCATTGTCTTACTATAACACAAGTAATGTTAATCAAAATACAAATTCACCACACTAAACCCTTGTTGATTAAAGGCTTTTGAGAAAACATGGTGACAATCTCATGAAAGTGCTTGGGGCATTTGTCAGTCCAAATGGCATCACAGCCATTCATACAAGCCCAACACTCTTGTCTTGAAGTCATCTTCCATTTCATCCCTCACCCTGGTTCTCATCCTAATTTGATGATACCCACTACCCACTCGAAGTTCAATCTTGGAGAAACATAAACCACATAGCTCATCAGAATCTCATTAGTCGAGGAATAGGATGGCGATACTTTCACTGTGATCTTATTTACCTGCTCTACAATCAATACCCGTTCTCCAAGTTGTCCAGTGCCATCTTTTTTTTGAAACAGCGAATTACTGGTATGCACAAGGCTTAGGCTTTCTTGCTCAACCTCTTCTCAGAAGCTCTTTTCCACTTGACTTGATAGCTCTTTTTGTTTCTGCTAGTTTACTTCTATAAGCTGATGATTGGGAATTTGTGAACCCGGTATAAATCATTTGGTGCTCGATTCCCTCACGGTTGGGTAATTCAACGGCACTCATCTGGAAATAGTTCATCATATCCCTGCAAAAGAGAGAAATAATACTAGGCACAGTGCTAATATCTTGTTAGCATGTACAAATGGTTTGGTGTTTAACAGGCCAACACTATAAAAGCTCTCTCATCCACACCCTTTAAACACTTGCTTGGCTCTTGGCTATCATGCACATGTTCTTCTTATTTTTAGGCAAGGCACTCTCATCTTTTGAACGATGGTGGAACTTTCTCTTTTCATCTTTTTTTTTTGTTTTTGACTTCCATGGTTTTTATTCGTATTCCCAAGCTCCTTCATAACTCGATTAGTCCTCACTCTCACTCACTTTGATATGGAGTGAGAGGTGCAAGCACATACTTTTTTACTTCACTCACGAAAGTGTAATTTGTTGGATCTACCTTGTGCACAACATCCTCTATCAAAATTATCAAGGTCTCCCACCATAAGGTGACATGACACATTGGAACCATATCAAAACCAAATTCCTCATTATCCTTTCCCACACTAAACCGACTACTTACTGGTTTGAGGCCTTCGTCTCCTCACTCTCATGAGCCTTGTAGTAATAAGGAATTTGGGATGCTTACTGGTTATTGTATTTTCATAACCTCCACAAGGAAACACTCACCACATTGGTTTCAACTTCCCATTATCAATGATGAAGGAACACACTTATCTTGGATTTTGCACCTAGCTGAAATGCAATTCTCCTTTGGTCAATGTTCTTCGTTTGGCAAGGGCTCCCACAATTCTTCTCACAACACATGGAAAATTTGCATCATGTTCAAGTTTCATCATCATCTATCAAATGCTTTCCCTTCTCCACGAAGCAAGCAAAATTCACCCTCTCCTCAACCTTTCTTCTCTTCTCCCCCGAAGCACCTTCCTCCTCCTTCATCCCTATCTCCCTCTCAATCATTTTTTTCTTCTCCCTCATCTCATCTTCAATCCTCGATCCATCACAAGAAAACAATTGTTCTTCTATTTTGGACCTCACAGAAACATGTAACTCTCCTTGAACATCTAAAGCATTGGGACTTGATAGAGGGTCCGAGGAAATTCGGTTTACATAGTTACCTCCTTTGTTTGCTCACTTTCCTTGGTTTGTAATCAAGCTTGACTTGGTTGCTTGACCCTCCCCTATAGCTTTGTTTCGTGGATGTCATCTTCTAATTATCACGACCTTTGCTCCATGTGGCAGTTAAAGAAACTTTTCTCCTTGTTATGACTTTTCTTTCTTACTTTCAAATCCTGCTTCTACCTTTGAGGCCTCATTAAAAGTCCTTCAAGAGTCTCATAGTGCTTAAAGCTTCGAGGGCCTTCAAGATATCATATCTCAGTTTTGCCATCAAACCGTATTAACAAACATTTCTCATTCTTTCTCTTCTATTTTAGATTCCTCCCGCAAGTCTCAAACTCAATAAGTGTAATCAACTCTCGGCCAAGTAGGTAACCTCATAGTTAGGATGACTCTCCTTTTCCCTCCTCTTGGACTCCAACCAAGTTGATGCATACCCTCAAAATTGCGTGAGATCTACATCGCCTTCCAAGTTGCCCAATCTTATTTGTGAGAATGATCTTCTCAATTTGAATTTTTCCCATTCCAATAAACTCATCTGGGGTCACTACTTCCTTAAACTTTGGTAAAAGTGTGGACCTGTTAGTGTTCAAGCCCCTACTGACATTTCTCTCCCTAAAACCTATTTCCTCTATTTCCCATCCTCTCCTCTATAGCCATCCTATCTTTATCTCCCCCTAAACCTTTGGTCCCACCTCAAGTCCTGAGGTCTTACTCCTTCAACCTTTGTACTCCTTTCCATCTCTATACTATCCCCCCAAAACGCATCCACTATTGGACTCCTCATTAATCTCATCATGAGAGGATTTGGTAAAAATTGGTAGTCTTGGTAGGACATTTGTTGTGCATTTTTGTGGATGTGATGTGTAGGTTTTTATGAACCAGATTCATTTAAATCATTTCAAAATGGAGTTGGTATGGACTTTGTTGGCACAAAATGGAAGATTCTTTGTGGTGGGTGATAGGTTTGTGGATTTTGGATATTGTTTAGGTTGTCTTAGGTGGTTTGGAGGGTTGGAGTTTTTGAAAGTGGGGCGTTGGTAGTTTCGTCGGGTAACGAATTTGGGGAGGAGAACATAGATTATTACTCTTGTTTTGGATTAAGGTGGTGAAATGCCGGAACCGATGTCCTCCTTATCTCCTAAAAGTTTTGGGTTCATTACTTTCCTTCCTATTCTCATTTTCTTCTACCCGTACTCACCTTCCCTCCATACCTCCCATCCTAACCATTCAGTTCTGCTACTATGCCTTAGAGATGTTTGGCATAATCCTCCCATTATGTTCGTCCAAGTCTCTCCCTAATTGGACCCTGTATTAGACATTATACCACAACCAACAATTGTTGTTAGTAGCAAAAGTCCTCACTTCCACTCGTATGGACCTCTCACCAACCTTCTATGGCTTCCTCTCCAAAATTGATAGTCACTAGCTCCGTTTCAATCAACTCAAGATCACCTATCCTTTGTGATGGCATGAATTCTTTGTGACTCTTGAAAAAAGGAAGACCAAAAAAAAAAAACTTAACGGACTTTAAATCAAAAAGGTTATCAGCGCATTTAAGCTGACAAAATTTAGAATAGAAGTACAAAATATTCGGACTCAAAAAAAAACCAAGTAAATAAAAGTATAAGATTCCTATTTGTTACTTTAATTTAAATATAAAGAAATATTCATGATTACAAACTAATTAAAAAAGTAATCAATGATGTTCATTAATTGTTAATAGAATAGTTTTGAAACTAGAAGAAATGAGTTTAGATGAAGAAGTGAATTGGACACTTAGAAAATTTCCATGCCTCAAAAAAGTTCATCACGTTTAAATGTTGATTGGGATGCTTGATGATCAAACTATTAAAAAGGTAATTAAAGATGTTTAATTAATTATTACTTAGTTGAAAAAAAATAGAAGGTAAAATACTTTAGAAGAAGAAGAATGAATTTGGCACTTAGAAAATTCAAGCCCAACAAAAGTTCATCACTTGTAAGGATGTTGATTGGATATTTAATTATCACAACTAGTTACTAAGTACTTAAATATTTTAATAATTTTTTAACTAGTTGAGGAAATTGACGGGGAAAATGATCAGACACCTTATCGCTTGACTTTAAAAAAAAAACCAAAATTAGTCATATTGTGATAATTCCACTAGAGAGGAGCAAGTTGTCTTTCGTGTTATGTCTACGTCGTTATGGACGAGACTTTCCATTGTCATAATGCTCC
>JAKWJA010001319.1:0-60496 GCA_027704765.1 Solanum habrochaites | reverse complement strand
TATTATCGAAATATATTGTTTCTATTGTGTGTTGGAAGATGACACATAATGTACTTGTGACTGGTAAATCGCCCTAATTGTATTGTTTTAACTTGTTTAATCTGTGACGAGGGTACGAGTGCAGACAACGGGCCATCGTCTTAAGTCTCAACCGCACTTGCTAGCCAGTCTCATCACGCAGATCTCAGGGTGAGTTAAAGCTTCTGCTTGAGCTGGATCTTCGTCTTCATGTCTTGATTGCTTGAAGGTCTGGGACTATGGACGAGCTGTTATTTATTTTAGCTTCCTAGATCTTCTTAGATTTAGTAAATTGAGGATAGAGTTCTTGTGGTGATGACTTCCAGGATTTTGCGGGATGTAATTGATAAATTTTAGAATTATTTAATTGATTGTTAATGCAGTTTTTAAGTCTTCCGCATTATTTCTGTTATTATGTAATGGTTGGGATGGATTGGTCGGTTGCTCAATAGGAGAGTAAATGTGGGTGCATAGCGCTCGTTTTTGGGTCGTGGAAGGGGTAGTGACATAACGTAGCGATTGCTGTTGGTAGCAAGGGTTTTTTTATAAAAAAAATACATCACATAAGTGAGAGTGGCAGTACACGTCTCAGGGTTTGGTAATAAATTCACGTTTGAAATCGAAAGGTGTGTAATAGATATCACATGATAGTTTAATGGTGAATGACCTTTATAAGGGGACAAGTGGGCGAGGGATGACGGGTTTTTCTTATTTTTATCAGCAACATGATGCACAATGTTATGTAGACTAAATATACACCTAAAATATACTACTTGTATCCGAGATAAAGGGAATTGAAGTATCTGAGGTACAAAAATTGATAAGATATGTAATATTACTTACTAGAATAATCTACATAATATTAACTATCCTCCTAATCAAATGAAATTTATTGTAAATTCTTATTATAAGAAGTAACTCACCGAGCAATTTTTCATGTTTTATAACTACTTCTAGGCTCAGTGAGAAAGCCAGGAACTAGCCGAAGGGTTCGTAAAATTTCTTGTGTTAAGGGTGCAAAAATAAATATACATTGAACTTTTGTATACTACATAATTTGAAGAGGTTTATCATAACCTCTGCAAAATTATGTTTTTCATCAAGTTGAGGAGTCATTATTAGTTTTTTTAAAGAAAAAAAACATTAAGTCCTTTTCACAGTGATGAAAATAATTATTTTTTGTCTGAAAATTTGAAAACATATACATTTTTACATTGTGAGTTTGTGATAAGAAAATTTGAAGAAAGGCATTGAACCGGACGACTCTGCAAACAAATTTATATGATAACTCCAAAAATGATAGTAGGAAATGATTAGCTTATATTTTTTAATTCCGCATTCAGTGGTTAAACTTTCTTATAAACTATTTCCTATCCGATCTAGATATAGAGTAGGTGTCATACACGATTTGATGGATAAGGTCGTGAGAACATGTTTCAACCACTTCAAGATATTGGAGTCAGGATTATACTATTCTAATAAAAGATATGTTTTACAATGCACAAAAAATTGTAGCTCTAGGTGGTGAACAAAATGGAAATGATGTTTCAAGTTATTGAGGATTCGGCTTTCTATTTTAATAAGTTGACAGTAATGTTTTGGTTTCATTGGCTTGATTAAAGTTATGTGGGATCATTATTTTCAAGAAAAGGAGGTATTTTTTTTCTTTTTTCATGCGGTGATATTTTTTTTTCGACTGAAAAATTACAAGAAGAAAGATATTGGAATATGTATTTTTCTCTCTTGCTCTCTACATTTCTTTTTTCTATTGTTCTACGAACTTTCACATATAAAGCCATTCAAAAATAGAGGGCGGAGAGATGGGAGAGAGGCGAGCGACGTTGGGAAAGAGGGAGAAAAGGCTGGATGAGAGCGGGCCAACGGTGGGCGAAAGGTTGAATCGTATATATTATATATTATATCGATATATATATATATATATTATTAGATGTGCATTGTTATATGACAAGCGAGATGGTGAGAGGGAGAGGAGGCGAGCAGAGCGGGCCGAGAGTGGGAGAAGAAAAAGGTTGGAATTGAATATGTATATGTCTCGATAATTGTATATTATATATATGATTTGTATATATGGAAGACGAGAGTGGGAGATGGGAGAGAGAGAGGAGAGCGGCGAGCGAGATTGGGAGGACGTAGGAGACAGGCGGCGAGAGAGGGAGAGTTGTTTTGTACATAGAACTTGTCAATCTAACGGCAAGAGAGTTAGGAGAGGGAGAGGAGAGAGGCGAGGATTGAGAGGAGGAAGAGAGGTGAGAGGATATTAGAGGGAAGAGGGTAGGAGAAGAGAGGTGAGCAAGAGGGGAAGAGAGTGGAGGGAGAGAGGGGGAATTGTATATGATACGGTTAAGCTATGTTTGTATATTTCTACTATGTATTTGTAGATTCGGGCGATTTACATATATCAAATTGGCTGATTATACAAACTCGTAGTCAACAGTAATTAATGTATAATGTTAGTCCCGAATGGTAATTATAACAAATTGTAGTATGTGATAAAGGGATAGCAATGTAATGTTTACTTAAACCGCGTAATTTTCTTTTTTTCTTATAACAGTATCAATTGAAGACTAAAAAAAAATTCAAGGTCGTTACATCAATTTTATTTAGCCACATTTTATAAATCATTTAGTTCCAAGAAATTCTTTGCCAATTTTAAATTACAAACTTCTGTTTTTTTTTTGTTTTTTCATTGATGACTATGTGGGGGGTTAGGGTAGTGCCAAATTAATCTTAAAAATAAGCGGGTTGATTTTTGAAACACATTTGAAATTATAATAGTTTTGAGTTGCATATTTAAAGATAAGTGTGAGAACACCTAAAACTATTAAATTGTAGTTTGAGAACACACCTTATAGTAAAATGTGTGGTGTGTCTGACTCTCTCAATGTAGTTATTTTTAAATGCCCATCGATGTCACATGGAAACAAAGAGTTTGTTCTCTCTGTTATTAAGTCGTGTTTTTGATTTGTATAGGATGGTACCGCATTTTGTGGGGTCTGAGGCAGGGGGTTTAACAGCTGTTGCTTGGTGAGGGCGTCGGAGGCGGGGGGGCGGTGGTCCTAAAGAGGGCTTAATGTCAGGTTTTTCCACGACGCGGGGAGGGCGGCGCAAGTTGAGGGGGACGCGAGAGTTCTAGACGGGCGGGAGGTGGGGGTGGGGGAGGTCCAAGGGTCGAGGGTAGTTTGGGGGGGGGAGGTCCATGGAGGAGGGCGAGGTGGGGGGAATGGTGGGGGTAAGGAGTGTTTGAGGGTGCTATGGTGTACTCTGTGTTCGGTTCGCGCGTGATAGGCGTGTGGGGGGGGGTATGGTTGGAAGTGTTTGGGATCGGCCAGGAGGGAGAGCGGAGAGCGGGAGTGTACGATCTGTTGGGGTGTATTGTTCTATTGTGGGGGGGAGGGGGGTACGGGGGGTGGGTGGAGTTGGGGGTTGGGGGGGGGGGTGGTGATGGGGTGTGGGGGGGGGGTTGGGCGGTTTGTTATTTTTTTTGGTGGTGTAGTTTGATGTGAATGGATGGTATCAAAATTTCGGTTGGGTAGCTTGATGGTAGCAAAGATTGGCTACTGATTTGCAACCCAAGTAGTTTAATGTTTGTTGTAGGTTGCTATGGAATTGACGCCTCTCACTTGGTTGCAGTGTTCTATACGAAAAACATATAGAGTCAATCAAGGTTCTTCTAAACTAGATATTTCAACAAAACAAAAAAAATAGAAGCTGATGCTTATGGACCAATCACACCCACAAATTATTAAAGATAACAAAGAGCGTCGTGGAATCTAGATGGCATTATTGATATGCAAATGTCGTCCTTTTGAGCGAGCGTAAGCATACTAGTGTTTAGTATAATTAAGGTCTATTTCTAAATTAATGATATGATTAGTTTAGGTGGGATAGTCAAACATTTTATACGTTAAGGTGTCTGTTGTGTATTTAACAAATTTTTAGAAAGAAGAAGTTATGTGGATGAAAATCAAGACTAGCATAAAAGAGTGTGTACACACACATTTGGTCAGTGAAACACAGAAGGATTTGTTTTTCAATAAAAGTAATAGTTAAGTGTGTTTCTCACATTTCAATAGTTTGTATGATTGAAATCAAAAAAAAGGTATTATCCTTTTGGATAGTAAGTACTTTTACTTTGATCATCTACAAAATCTTACTATTGATATAAGGCAATAATTGAAGTAGCTTCCAATAATAAGGGGCATTGTGCGGTGGGTAGGGAATTTTTTAGCACACGAATGCATGTGCTCAAAAATTGTTAATCGTAACGACCATAATGATACCCTGCCCCTCATTTCTATTGGTTGGTATCTAAAGAAAAAATTATAGCATCTTTCGATAGTGGGGGGGGCATCTCGAGAACACAAACATTTGGTTTTTGAAAAAACAAAAAACAAATAGAGATCATTTATATTTTATTATTAGTTATTTTTATTATTATTATGATTATTATATTATATATAATTTATTTTAGATTAAATTTTAAATTATCGTATCAACATTACTAAAATTTTAATGTAATAAATTTGAGGTATTTAATTTTACTTAATCAACTGATTCTCATCATATAAAACATATTTATATACATTATTTACTTCTACAGATTTAACTGTGTGAGACTTACCATTTCAAGAAGATGAGTCTCTGTGTGTTGTGTAAACTGAATCTATTCTCGCTTGTTTCAAAAGACATATCGTCACGCAGATTCAAAAATTTATACACAACATGATGAAATTAATTGGGCTGGGGGGACATGACAAAATTTAAAATTTGTAAAATTGATCTGAAGCTTAATGGTAATACCGCTAGAATTAAAATTTTCCTCTTAAGGCGTCTCTATTGTAGCGGCCATCAAATTGCTAGGTTATTGTCAGAACCATAACCTAGAAAATGCACATTTTAGAATTTGTCTCCTCCGCTTTAGTAGAAAAGCGACAAGGGTTACTCCAAAAATCCTCCTAGGTTGCTCCATGTTTGGGAACAATAGAGAGGGAGGAGTCCAACGTAAATGGGGTAAAAACTCATGGATTCCAAGTCCAATTCTGTTAGGGTTCTCCCCCACGCATCCAGAAGTTCGTGCTCAGATTTCTACAACAGTTATTTAACGTCTAATTAGTAATTTCAAATTTTGAACATTATATTTATTTTTATGTACTATTATTTCTCAAAGGAGGCATGTACATGAATATATAACTACAAAGTTACAATGTGTAGAAAAAATTAATATCTTCCTATTTTACAAATATTATTAGAATAAGCCCTAAAATATATATACGCGCCCCCTCAAGTTGCGTGCATATAGTCGAACATGCCAACTTGCCGGCCCAAACTAGAGAACTTTAGTCGAACTGCTTTAGTAAGAAGATCAGCAATGATCCTTGATCAAATCTTGGGAGGATAATATCTTTTCCATCCACATTTACTTGATGAAAAACTGTACCTTTACATGCTGGGTACGATCGTCCATAACATCTGTGATTAATTTCCACCTAACATGTGTGTTGTACCCGGATATGTGCCAATATAACGTGCAACCGTATATCAAATATAGTTGGAATATGTGCCTTAGGTAGATAACTCAATACGTCAAGAGCGTGTCAACATAACGCTTTCACATCTTTCCAAGGGTCATCTCTGCAATTCGCCTCCGCCACTTGAGCGGCAAACAACATTTTATTTTTTGCCTTCTCCATATAACAAGATTTTCTCCGCAAAAAGTGAATGTCCAAAGTAGATAGTCTGTCATCAATAAACTCGCGCACTCAACATCCGTCACTATACATTTAATCACTAGAGGATCTGTACATTTTGTGAAAAAAATTTCCTTTGCTGGAGGAATCAATATTCAAAGATGCACAATCATTAGCCATTATCTATCTATCAGGATTATGCAAAAGTGACTTATCAACTTAAAGAATGAAGCAAGAGCAAGGTCAGGTCATATGTGTGGTAGAGTAAATCAATCTTCCTACAAGTCTCTGCTATCTTCCTTATCAAACTGAATTTATTAGGTTCAACACTTAATTCAGGCCTCTTTAATAGTGTATCAAAACTAATTGGACAAGCTGTCATTGCCAATTCCTTAAACAAATCTGGAAGTATATTTTCTGGGAGAAGAAAATTCCTTGGATGATCAAGACATTTCAATGAGGGGGAAAACTTTAATGGACTAAGGTCCTTCATCTCAAATTCTTTAGACAAGTAACTTTGGAGAGTTTTCCTTTCTTCATGGTCATTTTCAATCACCACCATGTAATCAACATATACAATAAGGACAGAAATTTTACCTTTTTATCTCTTCAAGAACAAAGCGGGTTCGGTGTTGCTTTGAGTATAGCCAAATGTCTTCATAAATTTGGTGAATTTTCAAAACCACGCTCTTGATGATTGTTTCAGCCCATAAAGTGATTTCTTCAATATGCATACTCTATAATCATGTGATCTCGATATCTTGTACCCTGAAGGATAGTCCATACAAACTTCTTCAGGCAGCTCAGCATGTAGAATAATATTTTTCACATTAAATTGTTGTAATGTCCAAAAATAATTTGCAGAAAAAGGATAACACCACTTGAACTGTGTTTGATTTTCGCAACAGGTGCAAATGTTTTGGTATAGTCGACTTCATAGGTTTGAGTGTATCCCTTAGCCACCAATCTGACTTCGAATCTTTTTATCGTACCATCTGTTTTGTACTTAACTGTATAAACCCATCGACATCGAATTGTTCTCTCTTTTTTTTTGTGGAAATTCGGCAAGTTCCCACGTATCGAATTTTTTTTCAAGAATTTCATCCCTTCATCTATAGTTGCTTTCCACCTGGAATCTGTTAAGGCTTCCTGCACATTATAAGGAATAGATATAATAGATAATTGATTTACAAATGACTCATTTGATTCCCACAAAACATTGATTAGACACAAAATGACTCAATGGGTATCTAGTCTTACAAGAAATTTCTGGTTCATAGGTGGATTTCGGAAGACCTCTATTTTATCATGGTGGTAGTCGTTTGACTGATGGTTTAGGAATAAAATCATAATTATCCTGAGTTGACGATGATTGATTTGGTACATCAGTTGCTTGTTGGATGAGGGGTTCATGTGATATTGGACTATCTTCAATTTTTTTTAATTCCAGTAGCACTCAAATCTTCTTCTTCAATATTTTCAGCAGTACCCGAATCCGATTCCACCCTATCTTGTTTATGTCTCATTTCTTGATGTTCACCACCACATAAACTTGATTGATCTACAACCTTGTTACTAGGTGCATAAAGTTACCACTTTTTTCATAATTTAGGCAGAAAATATCTTTCGGGTCCTCCTCTTGAAGTTTTGTTTCATTAGAAAAATGCATACACTCTTCATGAAAAATCAATATACGTTGTAACAAACATTCGTTGAGTTGGAGGAAAAAAGATTTTTTCCCTTTTTGATGAGTAACATATCCCAAAAATACACTGCAGTGCACGGGGGGATAAACTGTCACATTGATGCTTATGAAGATGTACAAATGCTACACAATCAAAAACACGACTGTTGGTGCAATCACCGTTTGCCGAGATGATGTTCTAAAGGTAATAAGTGTTAGATGAAACTCGAAGTAATAATATGTTGCCCACAAGTGATTGCTTCTCTCCCCGATAAACATTGTGGCCAGATGAGCGTCAATCAATAAAAACACGAAAACACAAATGACTTCTTTTTGTTCGTCCAGCTACCCCATGTTGTTGGGTGTGTATTGGGACAAGTAGTTTGAAGAGAAATTTCACGTGCTTCTAAATATCTCTTAAGTTCATGGTTGGAATACTCTCCCCAATTGTCACGACGTAGAACTCTTACTTGGGCATTATATTGAGTGCAAATCATTTTATGAAACTTTTGAAACAATAAATTCACTTCACTATTGAACTCTATCAAACGCACCCAAGCCATTCTAGTACGTCAATCGTCTATTAAAGTAACAAATCAACATGATCCACCTAACATATTCACCTTGAATGGATGCCAAAAATCTTAATGTATAGTAATAAAAGGAATTGAACTTTTATTCATTCTTGGATAAAAAGACACATGATGACTTTTTTGAAGTTCACAGACAACCCAATGAAAATCAGAAACATCAAATTTTGTAAACTTAGGAAACAATTTATTAAGATATCCAAAAGAAGCATGTCCCAATCGTCAATGTCATAGCCAAATATTAGATTTCCTTATTTTTTTCTCACAACTAAACACATCAACTAATAATGCTTGGCGCAACTGATTAGAACTTTTTGACTCCAAATCCAAGTAATACATCTTCTCTCGTATAGCACTATAACCGATCGCCTTCCTCGTCTGAATGTCCTTAAACACATAATAGTCAAGCTAAAACATCACAACACAAGATAAAGTAGTGGTAATTTGAGAAACAAACAAAAGGTTACAATTCAATGATGGAATTACTAAGACAATGTTTAAATTCAAATTATTAATGAGAGACAAGGATCCTTCCCCAATGATAGGTGTCGAAGAATCATTAGCGGTGGAAATATACTTTTGTGACAAGGATTAAAGGGATGAAACTTATTTAGATTCAAATGTTATGTGATACGTAGCTCCAGAATCAATTATCCATGTAATTAGAAACAAGTGCGGATGAATTTAAAGCCTTAACATTGTTAGCTCTCGTTGCTACCAAGGTTGTGGATTGTCAAGCAACATCTTTCTTGATATTTGTTTCTACAATTGCAGCAGTGGAACTCTTGACCCATTCTGGATATTCCACAATTTCAAAATAACGATCTTTTGTGTGACCCGACTGACCACAATGAGTACACATATTAGTGGACTCGTTGATACCCTTAGACCTTATTCGATCTGGTTGATTTTGACAGAACTGATTTTGATTAAATCTATATTTGCTCACAATGACTGCTGCTTCAGATTTTTCAAGATCTCAATTCGCTGTTGCATGCTGGAAGATTCACGACGTACCATTGAGTAACACTCTTCTAATTGTAGAGCAGGTTCTTCCTCAAGATTTTCCCATGAATTTGTTCAAACTCACCATTCAAACTAGCAAGAAAGATGTGCACCCTTTGTCATTGCCTAGACTTGCATTAAGGACCTGAAATCCTTTCGGCATTGATCCAACGCTCACAAAAAATTTCAGATCTACTTGAATAGTAACCATTGCATTTGTACAAGTAGTAGTTTTAGTTAGTTATGAAAGTTAGTTAGAGAGTTAGTTAAGAAGTTAGTTATCACATGTTTTCAATGTGTATAGTTAGTTATAGTTAGTTACATTCTTTAATCATCTAGATGCTTCTATGTAATCTATATATACTCTACTAATGCATAAGATCATTTCAAGCTTTTGCATTTTACATATCATGTTCACCATTTCAGCTTTAGTCCTTTGTTGTTTGTAGTTGCCATTGTTTCAAAGCTTAAGCTTCTTGATATGGTATAAAAGCTTTGCTCGATCTGAGATACTCTGTATACGATTACATCTTGTAATCCTCTTCTTCTTCTTCTTCTTTGTTTCTGGTTTTGATTGTGTCCTGATCTGCAATTGCTTCTTGCAATTTTTCTTCTTTCTTCTCTGTGCGGATTGTTTGGTTTGTTCATCCAGGGAGGATACTACTGCAAGTTCTGGGCCATCTGGAGGTCCTACTAGTAGGCCCCAATTGATTCCAATCATCCCTATATATACATCCATATGATAACCCCGGAGCAATGCTTCTTTACCGTTCAATTTACGGGGAGTAGGTTGTTGATTCATGGAGGCGTAGTGTTCTTGAGAACACTTTCAGTGACAGAACAGTGGGCTCGGTAATGGAGATTTGCCACGTCCTCGATTTCAAATGATCCATCATACGACAATGGGAGGAATGCGATACATTGTTACTTCTTGGGATTCTGATTCACTGTCTAAGAAATTGCTATAGTGTTTAGTATGTTCAGGATTCTGCAGAATTATGGAAGAAATTGGAGGATCGATATGAGCAACACAAATGTGTTGCGAAGGTCTTTATACCAAAAACCAAAGAGAAATTAATGATTGTCGCCAGGGGGATCTCTGGACATTACAGGTTATTACACCAAGCTTGAAAAAGTATGGGAGGAGATAAAGTACTTGAATGCCCAAAGCTCAGTGCACTCAGCTTGCATTTGTGGAAGCAAAGACACTGCATCACAAGGTAGAAAGGATAGGAGGTTAAGCGAATTTCTAATGGAATTGAATGAGATTGTCACAGTTATTCGTGGAAGCATACTTATGATGAAATCCCACTGCCTAATATGGCTCTCAGGCTTTTTTCTGTACTAGTTCAAGATGAACACCAAAGGGAAATTAAACCTTCTGGCTTTTCAATGCAGAATCTACTGCTTGCTATGTGGAGGGAAAAATCAGGATTTTCTTCATCAGCTGGAAAACATCAGGCCCCTTATCCTACAAACAAATTATGCTCCTATATGAACTCACCATGGTCTTTCAGCTTCAATACAAGGACAGATTTTGCACCACTGCAACAGGGACTGGTCATATTGTGAGAGGTGTTATCAACTCAGGGAATCCAGCTGGTTCAAACCAAATAATTCAAACAATTCGATTCAAAGGCCCCAACACAAATTTTCGCAAGGGAAACCAACAGGAGCAAAAGGGAGGGTAATATGGGAATAATGTTTAGCAAATGCAAATTTGCACCCAACCAGAATTTGCCCCTGGGAAGAGAACAGATGAAGAATGATAATGTGAGCTTACCAAAGACCAATATGGTCATGTTCAAAGGCATATCTTCAGCAAGCCGTTCCAACAAGAAAAAAATGAGAAGAAGGATCCCAATACAATTAAACTGCTGCTAGTGTGACCAGCAACTGATTTTGCAGGTATCATAGTTTGCACCTTCTTCTATTGAAGTGGACAAACTGGCATGTAAATGCTTTCAAAAACAAGTCGGACTTATGGATAATGGACTCAGGAGCTGTCAAGCCACAGACCTTCAATTATCTTACTAAATAACATCACTCTTTTACCAATCCCTGTTAGCTGCCGTGCTAAGGGATTACAAAGTTAATGGTGAAAAGTTGGTAGTGTCGCACTAGGACCCCATGATCAATTTAGACAAAGTTGTATGTTCCATCTTTTAAATAGAACTTGATTTCTATTCATACTTTGACGCAAATTTTCCCCAGAATACACTACAGTGCACCAAAAATTTGTTTCAGGCTAGGCCCCTTCAATGAAGGAGGCCCTCTGGTGATGGTTAGTGCAAAAGAGGGTCTCTAATTTCATGTGTTCCAAGTGTTGTGAAACAGGTCTACAATGTTTCAAAATGCAATATGATTTTATCGTAATTCTTGCAATGAGTCTATAACACAAGAGTCATTCACTTTCTAAGATGAATAAGCAATGTACTCTCCCTATTCGAATAAGAAACATTATGTTCGACATCTGATGCATCAAATTATATCTCCTGCCAAATCTGTATTCTAACACTCAACCATGTGCTAAAAATCATTGTAGATAATTGTGTGGCATAAACAGATTGGGACATGTACCTTTTGTCAAACGAGAAATATTCCTCTATCCCTGTAAAATTCTCAGCCAAACAGCATTTCATGTGTGCCATTTGGCCATGGCAAGACAAGAAAGGGACCCCCTTTTAAACCAAGAACCACCCTCCTAACATCACCACACTTTTGAACTACTTCAGATTGATCTGTGGGGCTTACAGATACACCAAACATATAACCATTTTAAGGTACTCATGACCATGTAGATGATATTAGTAGAATCTACTTGGACTCAACTATTAAGTACTAAGGTAATGACTGACAAACTCTAAGAGCTTTTATTACCATGATTTAGAAAACCATTTGAAAATTACTGTCCAGAAGGATCAGAACAGATAATGGTATGGAATTTGTCAATACAAAGCTACAATATTTTTTTCAAAACAAAAAGGTATAATTTACCAGAAACTGTCCTTATACACCTCAACAAAAATGGCTGTGTGTAGAAGAAACACAAACACCTTCTTTGAGACTGCTAGAGCCTTGCTATTTCAATCCAAACTACCTGTCAAATACTGGGGGGAGAATGGCATCTTGTGGAAACCTATATAATAAATAGACTCCCATCCACTGTGTTTTGACCCAAAAAAAAATGTCCATATGAGGTAATATTCAGAAAAACCTCTTTTTATTCACACATGAGACGTTTTGGATCCTTTGTACACCCTACTGTACGATACATCATAGAGCCAAGTTTGAGCAGAAATATCCCTACACAATTCATTGGATATCCTACATGAGACCACAAGGATACAAAGTTTTAAATATGTCCACAGGGCCAACGATACATGTGTCCAGAGATGGTTTTTCATGAAACGTTTTTCCGTTTAGTGATTTTTTTCAAATACAAATGGTCCCCTTCTCAGTGTTGCAACCTCACCTAATTTCATTGATATGTAGATGATTTTAATAAGGAGGGCACACAAGACACTCTAAAATAGTTCAAATGGTCCTAATTGCTGCTTGTGACTTATGTCACCTAACATCAATATTACCTTCCCTTATTAATCTCTGCACCATTACTTGTAAACCACACTAGAAGATCCAAAGATGTCACAAACTTTCAAAACTATGAAGATTATGTTCACTCCTATACCTCTACTTAAGCCACAGTTCCAAAACTTCAATTTATGTTCAAAAACCACCCTCTCTTCAGGTCCTTTTCTCTAATCCCCACCACCTGGTCATAGTGCGATATTCCTGCTTAGTCAAGATATTGGGTTAGAAAGGTTTGGCCTATTGACAGGGAACAAATTCATATGGGAAGAAGCTGTCATTGATTCTGCATGGCAAGGGTTGCCAAGGACACAAGAGTTTGATTGCATTACATTGAATCAACACTTGGGATTTAGTTCCACTTCCCCTTGGAAACAAGATCTAGGCTGTCAGGTGGTCGTATACCAAGGTAAAACACAAAAGCAGATGGTGTACAATAGAAAAGACTCAAGTCAAGAATTGTGGTAAAAGGTTTTTACACACAACAAGAAGCATTGATTATACTGAGACCTTCTCCCCTGTATGAAGATGACCACAATTAGGGAATTATTGATCACAACAGTAAAACAAGTTGGACCAGTATCAATTGGATATAAATAAGCCTTCCTATGTTGATTACATGAGGAAGTGTACATGGACAGTCCACCATGGACTTGCCAGGTTCCAATCCCCTAATTGTGGTATGCAAATTAAAACAAGTCCCTTTATTGGACTCAAGCAGGCCAGCAGGCCAATGCTATGCTCAGCTCACGGAAGCTTGAGGTTCAGGGGGATATGCTCCACTCTATGTATGATATCTTATTCTACAAGAAGACATTAACTCAGCAATTTATGTGGCTGTGTATGTGGATGATTATAGTCCTTACAGGAATTGATGTTGATGAGATAGCAGACCTGAAAGTTTATCTCCACAACAAGTTTCAAAATAAGGATTTGGGATTACTTCATTAATTTCTTGGGGATGGAAGTGCTTCACACACAACTCAGGGAATAATATCTCACAGAGGAAAATTTGTACTTGATTTGTTAAAGGCGTATGGTTGTTTCAAATCTGACTCATTATCTTCCCCGCTTGATCCAATATCAACTAAGAGATAAGAGGGTCAGTTCTAACGTGACAGTACTTCTACAGAAAGTAGTGGAAAACTTAACTTCCTTAAAACCAACAGGTTGGATATTGCTTGTTAGTGTACAAGACTTAAGCCAGTTCATGCAGGATCCTAGAGACCCACACTGCAAGCTGTTTTCACCTTCTGAGATATTGAAAAATGCTCCTAATTGGTTATTTTTGTCAAAAGATTGCAGATTTTCTCTAAAAGGCTACTGTGATTCAGATTGGGCCTTCATTTGTCCAGATTCCAGAAAATCTTCCGTGAGGGATTCATTGTTTTACTTGGTGGGCAGTACAAATTAGCTAGAAATCAAAGAAGCAAGAAACCATCTCACTATAAATCAGCAGAGGTGAATACAGAATCACTCGGAAAAAGTAGTTGGTGTGAATGAAATAGTTTGCTTAGTCGATTCTTACTGAATTGGATGTTCCTTATCCAAAGCCTATCTCAGTTTTTGTGGACAGCAATCTGCGTTACCATAGCCAAGAATCCTGTTTTTCACGAACGAACCAAATCACATTGAGGTGAGATTGTCATTTTTGAACTATGTTCTACAACAGGTCTTATCTCCTTACTCAACATTTCCAACAAGATCAGTTGCTGGATATTGACAAAGGCCTCTTGACAGGAATCAAACAATTCTTCTAATTCTTGACAAGTGGCAGTGTGTCTTCACCTCAAAGTGAGGGGGGGGGATTGAATATTAACCTTGCACTGGACACAAGTGTTATTTTAAGTTAGTATGAAAGTTAGTTAGAGAGTTAGTTAGGAAGCTTAGTTATACATGTTTTCAATGGTATAGTAGGTATAGTTAGTTACTGGTGTCATTAATTTCATCTAGATGCTTCTATGTAATCTATCTTCTTACTAATGGCATAAGATCATTTTCAAGCTTTTTTGCATTTACAAAATAATCTTCACCGAGTTCAGCTTTAGTCCTTTGTGTTTTGTAGTGCCATTGGTTCAAAGCTTAAGTTCTTGATACGATCAATTCTCTAGTAGGAGGAGAGAGATGTGTCATTTTGTTTGGCAAAAAAGGCTTTTTGATTCAAAGTGAAGACGTGTAGTTCATGTGCTCCATCATAATAGGATGTCAACAGAGCTTTCCAGATTTTTCAAGCAGTAGATAAGAGAATATATCACTTCATAATATCAGGAGACATAGATATCAACAATCACTTCGTAACCTTTTGATTGTGTGTGTACCACTTATCATAGCCTTCATTTTTTCAGTAGGTAATATGTATCCCACGCATAAATGAGGAGTTTATCTTTTTCAGCAATATGCATCCTCAATGATTTGAGACCCAATATGATTTTGTTGTTTAGAATGATATTTGTTGAAGATGATTTCAAAATTGGAATGATAATCGGGGTTGGTTAGAGTCTAGAAGCCATTTGATTTGCTCATGGGCGCTGATCGCTGATATAACGTTTCAAATCTTGAACAAATCTTTTTTTTTTTGTATACAATTTATTCTCAAGGAGGCATGTAAAGGATATATAAACTATACTAAGTTACAATATATGGAAAGAATTAATATCTTCCTATTTTACAAAAATTACTAGAATCAGGTTTCTATTTATAAAGAATACAATATCCAAGCACTAAAATATATCTACAAATTGAGTCTCTAAATGCGTAATACGTTGTAGATTGACGAAAGCTTTCATGTCTAGGTCTTTGAGCACGAAATGTGTTGATTATTATTGTTTACGGTGGTGGTAACATATTTGGCTATAAGTGATGTTGACCTGATGACTGTCATTATGTGTTCTAGTAGTAGATGACTTAATGACAAAATGCAGTCTACCAGCTAAGTTAGTTAGATCAAGTTTAAATTTAAAATTCAGAAGACTCTGATAGAGGTGTAGATCGTGAAGTTTTCACCTTTGTGTTGTGTAATAAGATAACAATGGTAGTGGTACAATAAAAATGTCAAAACTTAAATAAAAAGTATATTTTGACTATTTTGATAGTGTAATAATATATTTGATCCTTTTGCGAAAAATAAAATGTTACTCTCTCCATTTCAAAAAGGATGGTCTAGTTTGACTTGGAACAGAGTTTAAGAAAAGAAAGAAGACTTTTTAATCTTGTGATTTTTAATTAAAGTTATGTCAAATGTATCAAAATGTCTTTTAATCTTGTGGTCTTAAACATGTTATGTGGAAAGTTAAAATTAAAGTGTTGCCACAAAAGGAAAGGAATCATTCTTTTTATACAAACGAATAAGAATGGAACATTCTTTTAATGAGAGAATGCTAAGTTATGGAGGAGGAACCCAAGAGAAATATCTTAAAACTTCACACCCATGTTCTTATAATAAAGTTACATGAAACCCAATGAAACATTAAATGACCATGACAAAACAAAAACCCTACCAACATACCGGATTAATTCTTTTTTTCCATCTCCTCAACATCAATAAAGTAGTATTATATATATAATCCCATCAATTCAGCTTGACATGTGATCATCAACAGCTGGTTGGTCATACCAATAATAAAGTCCAACAAATTTATTAGTTCTGGGACATTCTCATTTGGCCTTTCATACTCCGTGGCCAATACCAGCGTATCAATTTCACCTTTTGTTTCGATATGAAGAGTTGCCTTCCAATTATCATATGTATTCACTAGATCACCTTCAAATTCTTTGAATGTGATCACCTTTTTTTCCTCATCTACACATTCAATTACCTGCCTCGAAATCTTCTCTTTTCCTTCTGCCGTACAAAAAAAATAAATGAATTATTCAGTCCAAAAAGAAAAGGAGTTATTCGTACAAAAAAACAAAAGAAATACCTTATAATACATCATATATATACTCGACCTCTCAGTGGGTTAAATAATTTTCTAGTTTAAATTTCGATTTTCTATGGCAGTTCTGATAAATTTATAAAGATTTAGTTTACCAAGAGTATATCTCCAACAAATTTTGGATCCAACGGTTCCAAAGACACCATCAAGAAGCTCACAACCTTGTACATGCAAAGGGCACATAGTAGAGACATGGTGTGGTTTATTTGTAAAGACATCATGAAATACATCCTTATTAGCCTTCATTTCTATCTTAGCACACAACACAGACTTTAACTCATTTTACTAAAGACTTGAAAATAAAAAAGATGTATACCTAAGAAAATTGTAGAGAATGTTGTGATACCTTTACTATGATTATTCAACAATATATATAGACTAGAAGGGGACGGGGTAAATGTTTTATTTTTTAAAAAATCAAAGATGGTATAATTCCTAACATGTCCCTTACGACTTGTATGTTATTTTCCCTTATTGTCAATAAAAGTGACATGAATTTCATTTTTCATCCATGCACTATGAGCACAATATGCAAATATAGTTATGCACGATTCACAATATGCAGATAATGTGCAACCCACTTCTTATAGCATTGGTACAATGTATAATGTTGAAAACCACTTCTAGCAGTGGCATGCACGAATATTATAATTTTCTTAAAAGAAATGTTAAAAATACAAAATGAAGATCTAGGTTCATGCATTTGCTAAAAGTAAAATTTTCATGTCTACTACATGTGATTATGTGTAATAATATCTACCTACCTACCTCCACTATCTTCTCAGTAAATATCTCCTACAAATAATTTTTTTGTTCGGACCGAAAATAAATAGGTATAAATGTAAAAGCTATCAAAGCAAACCTCAAAAGACCACGAGTAAGAAGACAACGAGAAATACCAAAAGACACATATTTAACGTGGTTCGATCATCGACCTACGTCTACAAGGAGATGAGCATCCCACTGATAATATGAAAGGCAAAATAAAGAGATAAACAACCTCAACACATTCACTATACTAATGTAGGTTTCACACAAGTGATAACGTATCAAGCTTGGTGACCCCATAATTCTCCCCTAACCAAAACTCTCAAAGCCCTAAGGTACAATGTGTAAAAACTACATTGTGAATGTTGATTAGTTAAAAGTGAACATACCTCTATTTATAGAGTCCTAACTTTTTTCCTACCAGAAAAAGGATAGTCATCCAAAACTTTTTCCTAAAAGAACAAACCTATTTATGGTAAGAAATCAGGGCAATAAACACCCAACCCATCTCCCCCTGGCCTGAATTTCTGACAAATATTTGTCAACCTTCCTTTATCTTAATCGTCACAACTTTCTTCTCCCCTCATCCTAATCTCCTTGGCCAAATTTAATGTCTCAACAAAGATAACTCTCTAACAATTTCTCACAACAGCTTCATTCCTGTCAAAAAAGGTTACGGCTAGAAACTACAAACACCCTCAAGATTGAACACCTCCTTCTTAACGCTGGTTCAATCATCGATTATCAAAAACACAACTAAACCTACTCCCCATCATTGAATTTGGCTCTGATACCACTTGTAGGAACGAAAAATAGTAGGTGTAAATGCGAAGCTACACAACAAAACCTCAAAAAAACCATGAGTAGAAGACAACAGAAAGATATACCAAAAAGACACAAAGATTTAAACGTGGTTTTGTCAATCGACTCCGTCCCCAAAGGAGATAACAATCCACTATAAAATATGAGAGTACAAATACCGATAGAAACAACCTCAACCAATTCACTCAGAATCCATGGGAGGTTCACACAAGTGATACGTATCAAGCTTGTGACCCCTAAATTCCCCCCCTAACCAAAACTCATCAAGAGCCTTAAGGACTACATTGGGTCACTACATTGTGAATGCTGATGAGTTAAGAAGGAACATACCTCTATTTTAATAGAGTCCTAAACCTTTTCCTCCAAAAATGATTAGTCATCCAAAACCTTTTTCTAAAAGAAAACCTTTATGCTAGACATTAGGATAATAAAATCCAACAACTTTCATGGGGATTCACAATATGTTTATGACATTCTTTGATGTTCCAACCTTAATTATATGAATATAAGTGCATACAATTGATTATAGTTGGAACAAAAAAAAGAGAGTTTTCTCTTGCTCTCCACATTTTTTGTCTACTTTGTTTCTTGTTTCATATTGTTATAATTCTTTTGGTTTTTTCTTTTATGAGGTGCAAACTGTTGGGAGGAATGTTTCAATCATCCTTAATGAGAGGTTTCGGTTTGAACTTTGGAGTATGGGAAAAAATCGATTTGGAGCGCCACTCCCGAATGAGCCCTGCAGAGCGTGATCTAAATTTAGTCGTAACTTCAATGTAAACTCCAAACACTGGGTGGAAAAAAGAACTCTTTGGTTTTTATTTTATTAATATGTTATTAGCAAGAAGACTCCAGACACCGGGGGAAAAAGAACTCTTTTATTTTTATTTTATTAATATGTTAGAGAAAAAAGCCATATTTGAGCATTTTTCTTTCTTTAAAAATGATTTAATAATAAGGATGTGATCAAATTATAATTGACCACGTATAAAATAATAATTTTAAATTGAACTGTTAAAACCAACACTGACATTGGATGAACATTTTTTTCAAACTGACAATAACATAGATGATCAAACTTCTAAGGATAACATCAATAGCATTATTTTTTCAAAAGTTTGATGGAAGATTTAGCCTTTTCCAAAAATTTAATTTACTTAATATACAACTAGCTTAAGAAAAAGTTTGATTATCTAAGGTCAAAAGAGGTACAATCTTTTTTAAAAAGGGGTACAATAAATAAAACTTGTTTTTTCTTTTATGACTTTTATTTATTCTAAATTTAATTAATAATATTTTATGTTCGGAGTCCTCTTGGAGATCTCAGATGATTATATATTTTGAATTTAAACGTTTATATATGTTTTATAAAAATTATTTTCGTATTGGGAATATAATGATATATATATAGATAAATCTGTTAAAAATATAAAATTTTAAATCTTGTAAAGTAACAATATTTTTATTCTATTATATATAATGTAGCTTTAATAGAATAAAATGAGAAAAGTGTAAGTTAATTCAGTCTAGTTTGATAAGAAACAAGTCTAATTAACTTGGCTTCCCGTTCCCAAGTGGTAATAGATCCGCTTAAAGGATACTCACCGAAAGAGTGTGTGTTTGTTTCCATTTGTTTATTTTCTTTTCATTTAAGTTTATATCAACGGGAAGATCTATATTTTTTTAGTTTTAAAGTTTTCATTAATTATATATTTAAATTATAATATTAAAATATTTTTGATACATTTAACCTAGGGGTTGTTTGGTGATCCCGTTCTGATCGATTATTGGTTAAAATCAAAATCAAATCAACCTAGTCAATTTTTTAAATATCTAAAACCAAATAAAACCAAGCGAAAAAAATAACCGTCGATTTGGTTATTGACGGCTAGGTTCGGTTTGATTCAGTTTTTTTTTATTTTTTCAGTTTGAAAGTAATAAATTTTTTAGGACATACATATCTTGATAGACACAAACACCTAGTACTGAAACGCTATTGTCTATTAAATTAAGCAATTAAATAACGGAAAAGGGCCTAAAATACCCTTAACAGTATCAGAAATGGTACAAACTACCCTTCACCAACCTATTACTCCAAAATACCTTTCCTCATCCACCTATTGTGCTCCAAATACCCTGTCATCCACCTTGGGTTCCAAATTGATCACTTATTTTAACGATTTATATTAAACTAGTTAAATATTTTGTAATCATGACCTCTCCAACTATTGGTTATTAAATTTAATTTATTAACATAATTATAAATCATCTACTACCCACCATTACTAATTACACCAAATCAAAATTTAACAAATCTGCCTCATGATTGATGCAAACTAACGGAAAAGCTATTGCCAGTGATTGTTTTGATTTAAAAATTTGAGGCGAATGTCTAGAAAAGTACTTCTCATACTCAAGTCCTCAATCAAAACAATTATAATTCAAGGGTCTAACAAAATTAACCGATAACTTAAAGTCTGATGTGTGTACATCGTAATTATTCATCATCTAATATGTAATGTTACTTAATAGATAACTTTTTAAAAAAGAATCTATTAAAGTTTTTAATATTTAAACAGGAAAAGGGTCTGATATCCCTCAACTTGTCATTTAGAGTTGATATACCCCTCGTATAAAAGTGTCCATATATACCCCTACTTGTAGACAAATGGCTTCATATCCCTTTTTCCTCTAAACGGAAATGAAAAAAAAATAATTTTACTCTAAATTTTTATTATTTTTTTTCTAAAAAATATAATCCCATATTAGTAAATTCAAAATTCCTCGTCAAACATATTTTTTTTTTACTTTTTTTTTTATTTCAATGACTAAGTTTATAATTATTATGTTTGATAATCAAATTTATTTATGTTTCAGCATATCTTTAAAAACTTATTGTAGATGACCAAATGTTTTCCTTCGAAATATGGAAATTAAATACAATACACAGAAAAAATAGTTTAAATAAAATTTTTTCTTTAAACTACAGGAATGACAGAAAAAAAATAAAGATACGACTAGAACCTCAAATAATATACTACAAGAAGTCAAAGAATATTATATGTATGAAAAAAATTAAAATATACCTGAACTTTGATAGAACACATATATACGCCTAAATATTTTTTCCAAAAATTAGAAGTAACCAAATATTAAATTTAAAACTAATTTTTTAACTTCCGTTAAAATGAAGGGCATAATATGTGAGCCATTTTGTAACGGTAGGGGTATCTGTGAGCGGTTTGTATACGGTAAGGACATATAGAGCCACTTTATAAGGAGGGATAGCATCAGCCCTTTCAATGACAAAGTTGAGAGGTTATATCCGATCTGTCCCTTAGTTTATATATTGGGCCGATAAAAAGGGAATCTCATATATACAAACATAATTTATTAATAACATTATAATTAGTGTAGTTTCACATATTACATTCGATGGGTATAGTTTGATTTGGTCCGACCAAATGGGGTCGCGAGTGGCCCCACACTTACCCTAACTGTGTGAGCGACCAGTCAATCTAATCCCAACATTCCAACCAAATAAACAGAAAATAAATGCGAGACCTTAAAACTCCATTAACGAAATCAATAAATACTTCTAAAATGTATAATTATCATCCCCAAACTGAAAGTCATCACCACAAGACATCTATCCCAAATACTACATGCCAGATATCTAGAAGCTAAAATAATAAACAGCTAGTCCATGCCGGAACTTCAAGCATCAAGACATGACGAGACGATTTCATTCCAAGCTAGAAGCATAGCTCCCCTGAGATCGACGTGATGAAGACTGGCTATAGTTGCGGTTGAGTTGGAAGACGATGGCCACGTTTCTGGCACTCACAAATAACAAAGACAAATAATTACAAGTAGGGGTCGAGTAAAAACACGAGTACCTGAGTATCTTTCTTGCATATCATCCTCAGTCCCTCGAAACGATCACAAGAAGAAAAAAGGCGAAAAGGAAGTACCTGACTCTGTAAACATGTGTGGGGTATCTTTCTTGCATATCAGCCTCCTTCTCCCAATGGACTCCTTCACTGGCGATTTCTTCCATTGAAACTTTGATGGATGCAATCTCCCTTGACTCAACTAGCGATTTCTCTCTATTCTAGAATGGCAACAGACTCCTCTCATAAGACAATTCTCATTCGAGAAGAACTGAATCTCAATGAATATACTGTTAGTTTCCATCCCATGGTATCTTTTCAACATAGACACATAAATACCGGGTGCACCGGAGATCCTGAGGCAATGCTAATTCATAAGCCCACCTCCCCTACTCCTCCTTAATACTTCAAATGGTCCCATATACCTAGGCTTAGCTTACCCTCTCTTAACCAAACCGCACACACCCTTCATAGGGTGACCGTCAGCAAACTGGTTTTCACCCTCCATGAACTCCAAGTTCCCTAACTTCGATCTGCATATGTCCTTTTGCGTACTTTGCCGCCTCTAACAGCCTTTCTTGAATGAATTTTCACTTCTCTAAAAATGATTCCCTTTACCAGAATCGAGTACCCCAGGTTCTAACCTCAAAGGCATCAAACCACCAATGGGAGCCTACATATCCTCCCATACCTGCTTCGAACGGGGCCCATATCAATACTTTATTGATTCCTATTATTGTAGGAGAAACTCCTGCTAAGGGTAAGAATTATCCCAATTACCACCAAATTCTATCACCCTTCAAGGAAGCATTCTTCCAACACCCCACGAACCCTGAATTGTTTTCGCCTCGACTGCCCATCGGTCTGAGGGTGAAATGCAGTACTAGGTCCAACCTAGTACCTAAGCAGCATGCAATGTTCCCTCCAAAACTGATAAGTATAGCTTACCTCTATCTGAAGTGACAGTGGAACTCCATGCAAACGAACAATTTTCTGAGATGTAGAATCTGGCTACTTCTCCTGCATTGTAAGTCACCTTAACCGGAATTAAGGGGAGCAGACTTAGTTAATCTGTCCACAATTAAACCCAATAGAATCAAACTTGCCCAATGTCTTTGGAAGACCAACCACGATTTCATTGCACTTCTCTCCCACTTCCATTCAGGAATGGGCATTCTCTGAAGTGGTTCCCCTCCAGGCCACTGTTGTTCATACTTTACTGCTAACAAATTGCATTGGCAACAAATGCAACAATTCGCGCTGCATGCGACGCCACCAAAAGTGTTGCTTAGGTCACGGTACATTTCTTGGTTGCCGCCAAGGATGTAATAGAATATCCGGAACGATGACCTCTGTCAGAATAGTGTGGATCAAATCATCCGCACGGGGCACACATACCCTTCCTAATTCTCAAAACCACCTTCCTCATCCTTATGGCTTCTTGAGCCTCTCCTCGCAACACCATATCCCGAATTCGACTTAGTTTTCTCATCATCAGAACTGTTTTCCCTTGATCTTGTCATAAAAAGAAGATCTCGCCTCCACAACTGGCCAAAAACCTCCCTTCCTCATGTACTTCTAACCTCATAAAGTCATTAGACGAGTTCTGAACCTCTCTACCATGGGCGCAAGAAACTTGTAAGTGGGCTAAAACTACCCATGCTCCTGCTTTTCTACTCAAGGCGTCCGCCACAACATTAGCCTTTTCCTTGGTGATACAATATGGTAACAATCATAATCCTTCAGTAGTTCCATCCATCTCCGCTGTCTCAAATGCAAATCTTTCCTGAGAAAGACATACTGTAAACTACGATATCCTATAGACTTCACACTTAAACCCCATATAGATAGTGTCTCCATTTCTTTACTGCAAACATTACCGCAGCAGGCCAACTCCAAATCATGGGTTCGAGATAATTACGTTCATGCACCTTAATTGCCTCGAACCATAAGTAATTACATTCTTCCTCTTGCATTAGCCTGCACCAACCATAATAGGTGCATCACAATAAACAATGCATCACATAAAAAAAACAATGAAAAAGTTCTTAAACCCTCTACTACTGGCAAGGTAAGGATAGTGCAGTAGTCAGCAGGGTCTGAGTTTCTGAAAGTTTTCTTCTCACTCGTCCGACCAACAATGGAACATTCTACTAGTCCAGTTCGGCAATTGGGAAGTCAATAGAAAGGAGAATCCCTTGAAAACCGACGGTAGTAGCGGGCTCAACCAACAAAGCTTCCTTACTTCTGACACATTAGTAGGTCTTACCCATTTCTCAACTGTTTCAATCTATCTTAGAAGCTCCACCATCACTCCATCCTTGGAAACCACGTGCCCCAATAAGGACACGTCTAGCCAAAACTCACAACACTGGAGAATTTGGCATAAAAGCTTTTTCCCAAAGCTTTTTCTTTTTTCCCCCCTCAACATTCCAATACATTCGCAAGTGCTCCTCATTTCTTTCTTGCTCTTTGAGTATCCAGTATATCATTAGAAATACAATGACAAAAAATCCAGATATTGCTTAAAAATCTCATTCATCAAGCTCATGAAAGCCAGCAGGGGGCATTCGTAAGCCAAAAGACATTACTAGAACTCATAATGCCCGATACCTTGGTCCGAAAGCATCTTGGGCACACCAGATCCGTTGCCCGTATTTTCAATTGATGATAACCAGATCTCAAATCAATTTTCGAAAGATACATGCACGTTGTACTGATCGAACAAATCAATCAATTGCCTGGAAAGGTACTTGTTTTTAACCGTTACATTGTTTCAGTTTGGCCGGTATTCTATGCACACCGAAAACCCCCATCCTTCTTCTTCAAAATACACCCCGGAGCATCCCCAAGGGGATGCCTTGGTCTAATGAAACCTGACTAACACTCTTTGATTCAGTGGGCCTTTAACTCCCTTAACTCTGCTTGGAGCCATTCTATAAATAAGAGGGATGTAAATGGGGCCCAGTACCCGGCTCCAGCATCAATCAAAAGTCAATATCTCTATCCTGGTGTCATACAGGAAGGTCTGCAGGAAAACATCCAGAACTCACGGACTACCGGAACCGACTCAATTGAAAGTATCTTGGGTAGTATCAATCCCTGAGGTGTGCCAAGAAGCTAAACACCTTTACTAACCTTCTCTTTGCACGAAGACAGGAGATGATACGAACGGAGTGGGAAGGTGTGTCACCTCCCCACACTACGGAACTTCCCAGGCTGGCCAAGTGACAGTTTTTAGCATTACAATCTAAGATTGCAAAATTTGGAGAAGCCAAGTCCATCCCCAGAATTACATCGAACAATCACATTTCTAAGATCACCAAGTCTACATGAGTGTTGGCTCCCACAAAGTCACCAGGCAAGACCTATCCACCTTTTCAACTATCACAGACTCACCCACCGATAGAAACACGAATGGCCTGTCAAGCCTTCCCAACGTAATTTTTAAGACCGGTAGCAATGAGGAGATACTATCAAAATTGTGGAGCCACAGGATCAAATAATACGAAAGCCATGCAATCCAAACCAAAAGCTTACCTGTGATAACAACATCTGATGTCTCCGCTTCCGACAGCCTAGGAAATCGTAAAGTGGGCCCTATCATCACCTGTCTGCCCATTGGCCCCTACCACATGTTTTGTTTTGTAGGTAGCCCTTCCGGTTTTCCCGTTACCCCGGCCGTTGTGGTGACCACTACCCACTATATAGAGATGCATCCTATAGCACGGTTCACCGACTTAGTGTCTCATTCATAATAGAGCAGAAACTAGGAAGAAGAGTCGACTGGAGGGAGAGAAAGGTCTAATGTAAACTTGGATATGTGGGAATAGAAGTGGGTAAGGAGTCGCAATGGGAGCCTTTCGTCTGCACAGGCAGGACGGATAGAGATGCGTGAATGAAGGAAGAGGACAGCCGGCGGAAAGGGGAGAAGAGGATGGAGGTTAGGCGGATTCTCCAGCGTCGAAGAAGGACGAGAGGAGAGAGGCGAGTGGGCCCATCTCATTTTCTTCTCTCTCCGCCGACCAGGGCACGTACGTGATCTGGCACACTCACGTCGTCTCTACGCGAAAACAGGGACTGCTGGAAGGATAAATAGAGTCAGGGGGGGGGGGAATGTGGAGGGATATAGAGAGCGTCACCAACTTCTCACTGCGTCCCAACAGCACACAGGAATAATAAAAAACAATAAAAAAAATCATATAAACTACATTGAACTACTCATCATTAATCATAGAGGCAAAGATCTAATTTGGACAAACCTCTATTCCCATCCCCCACACGCCCCCTCCATAACTACACCTCTAACGCTCACATCTATGTAAATCCAAAAACCCTAGAAGCAGATAGATCCTCTGAGAAGACACGTCGGATAACCTCTAAACTCGAAAGTGGTGACCATCCGCGTGACCCCCAACATGTCCCCGCAGTGAGACTGAATAGTCCGGGCTGGATAACCTCCCTGAAAACCCCCTCTACACGTAAGAACCATAAACCACCTCCCTTACGAAACCTTTTAGATTCATGCAGGTGAAGTCATCTCTTCACCTCCCCCACCTCTATCACGAGTCTCCCACTCTGAAAGGATTTCGTTTTAGCCGCTACCTGTAAGCTGAATCCGAAATTTTACACTCAACCCCTTCCACAAATACGGTGAAATCCCTCTTGTTGACTGCAACAAAGCTGGGTGCATACCTGGATAATGCCGGAACTTAGCCTCATACGCAGTCACCGACATCTTGCTTGCTCTAGCTCAAGAACTCATCTCTCCTCCCCTATCCCTCAGGTCCGGGGATATACTTCTCCATAAATAAGCCTAGAAGAATGACGCCCAAGTTCCCATAGGTGGTGCCTGTACGGGTTTACACGTCAACATGTGACCAGCCACCCACATTTTGGAGCATTTTTCCGTGAAACTGATAGGTTCCAAACTCACCCAAATCGTTCCTATGCCATTTTAATGTAGTAACTCATGACAATCAACCAGAAAATCATAGCATCCTCAGAATTCAGCACCCTGAAAGACTGGAGGTTTTCAATTTCACAAGAACTTACTGAAAAGTTCATGATGATCACTTGTCATATAGGAGGCCCCTGGTCTCATCTCGCCACTCCAGTTCTGACTCACTGCTGTGAGGAGTTCTTGCTCACTGAGTCCCTTCTCTGTTAAGTCTACTCTCCCGCTTTCCCGCATAACATAACCTAGGATATTCCACCGATTATCTGATGAGCTGGCCCGGACCCGAATCGTCGTGACGAATCGAGCTAAGGTATCCATCCAGCGGGACCATGCCTCTTCTTACTCGCGCGTGGTCGTCTCGTCTTGCGTCGAAGGACATCGTCTCTCTGGTCGAGAGTACTGCGGCGGTCGCAGCTGTGGGCTTGCCCGCACTCTGTTCTACCTTTTGGGGCCGCCGGACCTGAGATGCTGGCGCAGAAACACTGGAGGTGTCCTGGCCTTGATCAGAGTACCCGCTAAGATAACAAGAACCTGACTAATCATCTCTGGGGTAAGGTTGGTGGTAATTCCTCTTTTCATGGCACTTGCGCATTTTCCCCTTCCCACCCTCTCTTACGACTATCCAGCATCGGTGGAGGGTCACCCTCACCACCGCCCTGACTAATGGGACAGGTGCTTGTCCTCTTCCTCTAGAGGACGTCCTCCCCACGACTCTAACCCTCTCCACGGCCTCGTGCCACCAGCTCCTCTCCGAGCTACAAGCCCCGTGGCTGGCTCAGACGCATCTTGTCTTGCCGGTGTTGGTATGTTGGCGCAGTCGTTGCTCTAGTTCTTCACCATCCTGCGAAATCATGAATGCTCAGATACCTTTGTATCACCTAGATACCAATGATCCAGTAATAGCGAACAAAAGAAAAGAAGGACTGAAAATGTTTCCTAAAGTCTATAGCCTCTCAAGAAAAGTCAAGGCGTCCCCCTACCGTTTCCTTAAGCCTCTACTAGACTGTTCTTGTTATGAGACCACGACCTATGCTCCTGATACCAAGTTTGTCACGACCCAAATGGGTCGCGAGTGGCACCCACACTCCCTAACTGTGTGTCGAACCAGCTCTAATCCCACATTTCAACCATAATAAACAGAAAATAATGCGGATACTTAAAACTCATTAACAAAATCAATTAATAACTTCTAAATTTTTAATCTTATTATCCCCAAAATCCTGGAAGTCAATCACCACAAGAACATCTATCCGCAAATACTACTCTAGAATTCTAGAAGCTAAAATAATAAACAGCAGTCCATTCCGGCACTTCAAGGCATCAGACTGAAGAAGAAGATCCAGTCCAAGCTAGAAGCATTAGCTCACCCTGAGATCCGACGTTATGAAACTGGCTTAGAGTTGCGTTTGATTTGAAGGACGATGGCAGCGTTTGCTGCCTCACAAATAACAAAGAAAAACAATTAACAAGTAGGGGTCAGTATAAACCCGAGTACTGATAGGTATCATCAGCCAACTTATAATAAACAGTATATACCATTAATTCATAAAATACCTACAATACTAACATGTCGCACAACAAGTACTGTAAAATCATTAATAAAGTACGCCAAGTACAACTCAGTCATCGAGGACTCAAGCCTCAATACCATACTCATTTGGGAACAATAGTTTCTTAATTTGAGATATTATCATATTCAAAATTCATTCGTCTTTCTATCCGGTGTCGGAACGTGAACACTCCTCCTCATCATACTATCGCTGGTGTCGACGTACCTACCCGATCCATATCTATCCTGGTGCCGGACCGGGACAACCATCCTCTATTACAACCCTGGTGCCGGATGTGACACCTGACCTCTAACCTCATTCTTTAGTTCATCAATCCTTCTTCTTTTATACTATGCATCAATCATTAACAAGTGGTTTTCAAGATTAGGATAATGGCCCTCATATGTTTATTTTAATCACATTTATAATCACATTCGTGCAAGCATACAATTAAGCATATAGAAGGTTTACGATACTCCCTCGATACCTATCCTTTTCTCTTTAAGAGTTTACTCTGACATAGCATAACCATAACCTATACCTCCACCGAAGAATTGTGTCAAGCAATCTACTTTTCCAAAGCCTTTGTTTTCCCCTCTCTTCTTTCTTCTTTCTCCCTCGACTCGTTATTCTCCCTCTCCATTCTTTCTATTTTTCTTATTCAAACCCTTTTTCTTTTACCCAATAATTAGCATATAATTAATTATAAAAGGTGATAAAATAACCCCACTACTTGTTTAAGGTTCGCCCTTTAACCCCACATAATTAAATTAGTAACATTAACCACTAACTTTATCTTATCGCAGGAATAGTCCAAACGCCCCTTAAGTATTTTAACAGAATCCGACCACAGTCCAGGTCACACAGCCTGTGACGGCCCGTCTGCTTGATGGTCCCGTCCTGCTGCTCTTTCCGTCACCAGTTCAGAGGACTCCATTCATTGAAAGAGTCTGTGACCGGCCCGTCCCTGTCTGCGACGGTCCGGCCGGCCATTTTCGCGTCGCGAAGTCCAGAGATCTATCTCAGTACCCCAATTTCTAAATTCTAAGTGTTTTGGAACGAGACCCCCTTGATGGTCCCGTCGCGCCCATGACGGTCCGTCGTGGTATCCGTCTACCCAGACAGTGATTTTCCAGAAATAAACTCTACTGCTCAAAACGACTAAACAGTCGTTACAATTTGTCATGTATTTTTTAATTTGTAGCAAATCTTTTTTTATTTTTTAATTTCTTTAATATTTTAACTTTTTCATTGAATGATAACATATCCCTAAGAAAGGTGACCAAAACATTTACAACAACACAATCCCATTATTTTTAAGCTAATCCGATTTCAAATTAATAGTTCTCATTTGTTTAAAAATAAATCGTATGAAACATTAGACGTTAATGATTTTTATTTGTATATATATACATGTGATTATATTGGTATATATTTGATAAATTGGAAATAATGTTTTATACAATTTCGTGTGTCAAAAAATTTTATTTATGTATTTTAAAATGTACGTTTGATCATCATAATATAAATTGTAAATATAATGACCATCATGTTGTTTTTTTTAAAAAAAGAAATGTGTTTTATTTGTTCTTAATTTTTTTCTGTGTCGGTTTTTTAAGAAAATTTTAGTTGTTTCATTTTTATAGTTATATCTACGCTTTGTATAATATACAATATATGGTATATGGGATTATATTGGGTATAAAATGTGCATATGAATTTCATATTTTTTAAAAAGAAGTAGTGGTTAAAATGATTTGTATAATATTTCATTTGGTCATTGTATATATGGTAATCTTGAAATTGTGTAATTTAGTGTGTAATGTTTATCTAAATAAGTATTTTGAATCATTTCATCTTTTTTGTATATATCTACGAATTTTGATATATACCTACTTTAATATAGTATTAATACCATGATTAACAAATTTCTTTTTATGACAAAACTAAATATTTGTATACAAATAACATTGTCTCATAATACTTTTGTATATTACCTTAATACACAACTCAACTATAAACAGAATCTTTAGTACTTATTGTTATATAGTACCTTACTATAATACAACCTATGTTTTTCAGATTTGTCTCGTTCGGTTCAGTTTGTGATGAGATAGATCCAATCTCGTCTGAATTGATTTTTATGATTTTTGTCTGTGCTTCAACTTTCAACATCGTAATGCCGAATAGATTCGCTTTGATGATTACTTTCTGAATTGTCATTGGGGGTCATTTTTTTTCTTGAATCTCTATTCAGATATTGTCAACTTGAAGCTTGTTTATGATTTTTTTGTCATATACCGTATATTAACCCAAAATCCTGAGATATACCCAATTGAAAAACGAAGGTGTTATCACAATATGGACATGCAATGGACAACCTATGGTAATCCTCATAAATGGAGTATGAATATCCCCCCCCTTTATTCTCATTTTAAGAACTTTAAAGGATAAGAAAGAAAGATTTTTTTAAAAAAAAAATATGAACAAAACTAAGAAACATAATACATATATAATTATGTTGATGAAGGAAAAAAATTTAAAAAATTGGATTAATGAAAGTAAGACAACAGGGATATCGTGAAATTTTCCAAAATTCAAAATTCAAAATAGGAGTGGATGAGTGATTTTACGAGAAAGATATGGAATGAGTATAGGAGAGATAAAATTGATTTCATAAAATTATATATAAAAAGATAAAAAAATCTTTTATGGTTGGGTATACAAAGAGGTGGTGGGTTCCATTAATTATGGCAAAAAAATAAGACTATAGTTATTGAGAGTAAATAAATTAAACTATACCCTTATTGGCTAATTACTTAGAGTTGTTTGTCATTTCACGTAATTTTTCCATAAAAAATGTAATGTATATGATATAAACATTAATTTTTTTATTTTTACTATTTCACGCGCTTTTAGAAGAGTGAATTCACTCACTTTACCACGTCAGCTCTTAGGGTGACATTTAATCACTTCGAAATTATTAAGGAGGTATTTAAACGCCCTGTATAGTCAAAGTACTAAACGTAAGTTTTTATGCCAAGTTTAGAGAAGATTTAATGTATTTTTCTCTATTTAAAACCATTACTAATTTACTACATGATACCAGGTATATATATATATATATATATTATATAAGTGGTATCAAGAATAATTAAAAGAAAGCAGTACTAATTTACTCCTTGATGATAACAATAAGGTATATATATACCCTAATGGTAACAAGTATTGAATTCAAAATATATTATAGTTGTTGTTTATTTTCTCTTATTAAACGATATTATATATGAATTTCAAATATCCAAAAAATTTAGTACACTCATTTGACAAAAAAAAATGTACTTGTACCGTCTTGCTTCGCGTTGCTTTTTATTGACTGTTATATTGAACTAGTGGATATTTTCAAATAGAATGGTTCAGAAAACACACACATATATATATAAATAGAAATAGATATGATCCTTAATAATACAATACAGTGGAGCATTGTCCATGTTATTTAATTTTCATAGCAATATATATATATATAACAAACGGCACTTAGAGCCTACATAGTTGCTTCTTCCATTGGAATCATTAATTTGCATGGTGGCAATGGAGAATCACACAAACATTTGTTATGAAAATACTCATATATCTCAAATCTCTGCATATTCTCACCCTGTGGAATCTTCCCACAAAGTCTATTATAACTCACATTCAAGAGTTGCCACGGATTCTTCGACATGATTGTTGGAAGGCTCCCATAAATCTTGTTATGATTCAAATCCAACCTCTCTAACCTCTCCCCAAACGTTAACTTTGAGAAATCAAACTCGAACTTATTGTGATCCAAAAGCATTTCAAATGTTGTCTTATCTTTGCCAAACAAGAATGAAATATCCCCTTCAAGCATGTTCCTTGATAAATCAATTGTGTCAAAGCTCCAACCAGCAAAAGAAGTTGGCACAATCCCTGTAAGTTGGTTGTGTCCAAGGTAAAGATAGGTGAGTTTCGGAGCTAACTTGTGAAGAGAATCCGGAATTTGTCCAGTAAGTTTGTTCCTATCTAATCGTAGGAACTCTAGGTTTACAAGTTGAGAAAGCGAAGGAGGGATTGTACCAACAAGATTGTTGTATGATAAGTTGATGTACGTTACTTTCTTCAACTTACTAAGAAATTCAGGGACGGGTCCTGAAATGTTAGTTTGACTAATTCTCAAAAATGTTAACTTCGTGAGCTTAACAATTGTGGGTGGAATTTGACCAGAGAGATTTCGTACATTGTTGATATCTAAGCTTTCAAGGTAGGGAAGGTCTCCAACCGCGGGGGAGAGGTATCCGGCGTCCTCAATTTTGAAGAGGTTTATGGAAGTAACACGGTTGGTTTTTTCATCACATGAGAGGGTGACTTCAGCCCAATCAGTACAACAATCAGTATTGGGATCCCAAGTGATCAAGTCATAGGGATTGCCTAGTCCTTTCTTGATTTCTAGGAGGGCTTTTTTGTCATTTCGGTTGCACTTTTCGGAGAGACATAGAGAGAGAAAGAGGAGGAGAGAGAGGGAAACTAGAAAAAGCTTCATTTTTTACAACGGATATGTGACAAATGAGTTAGTTTAGTGATAGTATTTATAGAAAATATATGGTTTGCTTAATGGTGTTATGGTTGTCTAATTAAAACATGCATGAGGAACATATGTAATGTTTTCCAAATATTGTAAAAAATAATAATAATATTGGACTAAAAAGCAACTTCCCCACTTTTTTATTTTTACTTTATATTAGATAGAATCATAAAATATTAGACCAACTTGTCCCATGCTTTTGCATGTAGACCAAAATGTCCCATGCTTCTGCATGTATCACGTTTGGTCGAGTGCCTCTCATATACTAAGATGGCTACTAACCTCCTACGTAGAATAGTTCGTGTTTGTGCTAGCTCGACTTTAATATATATTATTTTTTGTTGTAATTTTTATGATACAGATAAAATTTAGAGAATTGACTAAATTTTTTAAAATTCATTAATTATTGTCACTAACAAAAATATTTAAAAAAACAAAACAAGGATTGTTAAAAAAGAAAAGGATTGTGCTAAACCTCCATTAATGGAGGTCCACAAGACTTGGTGAGAACCACTTTTTGAACATAGGAACATAGTTGAAGATATTATGTATGGAAGAAGAAAGTTATCTAGGTTCAAAGTCATGGCATGTGTATATAGACCATGTAATTAAGCAAGTCGAAGCTTCTAGACTGTTTTAACCTAACTCAACTGAATTTGTACCAATTGTTTAATTAAGTTCCCTATCTAACAAACTCAACAGTGTTAAAACTACATTATCGAATAAGCTACAGTATTAACTAAACTATCTGAATAGCTATTTAATATATATCAATACCCCCCCTCCTTAAGTGTGGAGGTGGAAGTTCACAGCCAACTTGCCCACGAAGATGCATATATTTGATACCATGAGCGCTTTGGTCAAAATGTCTGCGAGTTGTTGATCCAGCCGTTGAAATGTGGATGCAAGATATGAGCGTAGCTTGTAACTTGTTCTCGAACGAAAATGTGCATCCTACTTCGATATGTTTTTGTACGTTCATGCACACAGGGATTTGAGCTCTATTGACAAGCAACTTGACTAATCACAAAATACTGTTGTGGGATCAGAAACATGGAAGGTTATTTTCATGTAGGATCCTTCTAGACCCTATTCACCAACGACCTTCCTGATAGATCTGTATACTGCTTCTGCAGAGGAGAACGAGACAGTTTCTTATTTCTTCGACTTCCAGCTAATAGGACAGTCTTCAAGTAACACAAGATATCCACTGACTGATCTCCTTGAATCCGGGCATGACGCCCAATCTGAATCACAGTATGCCCAATCTGAATCACAGTATGCTTTGAGATCATAGTTAGGAGTATTTGATAGAAAAAGTCCCAAGGTAGGACCCTGCTAAGTACAGTACATGTATAGGAGCAGCCCTTAGATGAGGCACTCGTGGAGCCTGCAATACTGACTTAAATGTTGTAACACTATAGGCAATATCCAGCCCCTTGTTTTGCTAGAGAAATTCATCTTCCCACAGCCTCCTGTAATAAGAGGGTCTTCAGTAATTCCCCCTGAGGCAAGGTAACTTGACCGAGCTATCATTGGAAAGACACAAGAGAGTACCCCAAGACAGTCAAACTCCTTAAGTAAATCCATCGTGAATTCCTCGGAGATAGAATAAGACCAACATCTTGGTTAAATAACTCCAAACCAAGACAATAGTGCATCTTCCCAAGTCCTTTATCTTGAACTGAAGATGAAGAAAAGATTTTAATGTCTTGAATTTCTTGAAAATCAGGACCAGTGAGAAATGATATCATCCACATATACAGCCACAATTAACAGTGAGGATGGGGTTACGTTGGTAGAAAGAGAATATCACTGTTGAGTGATGAAGCCCTTTGTACAAATGTTCAGTAAGGCTTATGATACCATTGTCTGCTCGCCCTGTTTCAAGCATATAGAGACTTCTTGAGCCGACAAACTAGGCCAGAGAGCAACTTCCAATCCTTAAGGAATTTCCAGAAACTACTTCTTTCATGCAAGTTCCACCATGTAGGAAAGCATTAATTAACATCTAATTGATAGTACCCCATCCCTTCTTGATAAACACCACTACAGCACAGTCCTTACTGTGTAATTGTTTGACCACAATAAAAAAGTATCTGTGTAGTCAAATGTCCTGCTTTGTGTATAACCTTTCACACCAGCCTAGCTTTGATCTTTCAACACTTCCTCAGGCCCTGTGTTTCACTTATATACCCATTTGGATCCTATGGGATTTTATTTACCTGCAGGTCAGGACTAAACTCAAGTGTAGTAATCTGGAGAGCCTCAAACTCTTGACTCATGGCTGCTTGCCAAGCAGGGTTCATGGCAGCCTCATCATAAGAGTTGGGTTCACTATCATGTGATAAGTTTCTTATAATTTGCTGATTTTCACAACTAAGAGTAGTAAAAGGGATGTGGTGTTTGTTAGTAAAGAGTGCATTTAAGGAATTGCCAACAGATTGGTTGGGGACTTGATCCTTTGAGGAAGGCATTGGACAAACATATTCTTGGAGGTAAGATGGCTGGATATGATGCCTAGTGTATCTTCTAGGTTCAGGTATAACAGGTTGAACTATAGGTTGATAAGGATGTGATGAGACCTGAATGGAAGGGTTGTGCGGAAAAGGTGTAGTTATGAGTGGTGGTGCTGGTACATGGGAGTCATGGACTTGTCCTGTTGGTTCAGAAGTGTCAGCACTAGAGAAAGGTGTATGCATCTCTTGAGTTTCATTATGACCATTGTCCCAGTGAGAAGGTAAAATATCAGTTGGTACACAAGTAGATGGAATAGAAGATACAACAAAAGGAAAAATATGTTCAAGAAAACTGACATCTCTAGACCCATATATAGTTTTGGTAGCTAGATTGAGAACTTTGTATCCTTTTGTGTGAGAAGGATATCCCACAAACACATGAGGAGTTGCCCTGGCTTCAAACTTATCTTTGTGAGGTTTGGTGATTGTGGGGTAACACAGACAACCAAAAGTTGTGAGGTGAGAATATGTAGGTTGTTTTTGGTACAAGATTTCATAGGGCATTTGTTCTTCAAGATGGCAGAGGGTATTCTATTGATTAAGCAGGTGGCTGTGAGAATGCATTCTCCCCAGTATCTAAGAGGTATTTTAGATTGAAACATGAGAGATCTAGAGACTTCAAGTAAATACTTGTGTTTTCGTTCTACTACTCCATTTTGTTGGAGTGTGTACGGATATGATTTTTGATGAATAATACCTTTGGATTCATAAAAAAGAGATGCTTATTTACTAGTGAACTCCATCCCATTGTCGGGCCTAATAGATTTTATGGTTACATGAAACTGAGTTTCTATTAATTTGACAAAAGATTTGATGACTTGCAAAGTATTGCTCTTGCAGCTCAGTTTGTGAACCCAAATTGATCTACTATGGTCATCAACAATAGTAAAAAAATACTTATAGTGATCATGTGTATGCATATGGTAGGGTCCCCATAAATCCAAATGGAAAAGGTCAAAAGGTTTGGATGAAAAGGTAGTGCTGATAGGAAAGAGTAATCTTGCTTGTTTAGCAATGGGGCAGATAGTGCAAGTGAAGGGTTGTTTAGGGGCAAACCTTATTGGAATGCTAGATATACTTCTCATTTTCGCAAATGGTACATGTCCCAATCTATTATGCCAGATATGCTCAATGCAAGTATTAGGAAAAGAGGAACAAACAGAAGGCAAAATACAAGACTCAGTAGTTTTACTAACAGAATGATTGCAGACAGACATAGAACAACCAGAGTTTCTACAGTTTGACACAGAACAATCAATACTAGAATCATAAGACTGAATAGATCTTGAAAATGAACAACATGCAGTAAGAGATAGAACATTATTTGGACTTGAGCTGGTGAACTGACATCTTGAGCATTAGTAGTATAAACCATTCGTTGCTTTACCAAGCTCCAAAGGTTTCTTCATTGAAGGGCCCTATAACATGTGTATGAGTAGAAAAATTAACAATGGAATTAAGTTGCATTGTTAGAGAATGAATGGAAATCAGGTTATATTTGAAACTAGGGACAAGGAGTACTTTATTTGAGGTCAGTTTTGGACTCAAGACAGCATCACCTATTTCTGTGACTTTCACTTTGTAACCATTAGGTAAAGTAACTAAAAAGGGTAGGGTAAAGGTCTGGTGTTGGTCAGTAATTTCCTATCTGAGGACATGTGATTCGAAGCACCAGAGTCTAGGATCCAATATTCAGCAGAAGATTTGAAACATTTGCATGATAGATTACTCATTAACTCTTTATGAGAAGAACAAGCCAATATACCTGCGAAGTTTGCAGCACCTACATCATTATGAGAGGCCTCTGCAGCAGTTCCTACTTGAAAATTATTTAGGTGTTGCATAAGCTGGTTATACTGTTCCTTTGTGAAGTGTTGACCTTGATTCTGATGGTTTTCTTCAAGCTCAGATCCAGTCCCAATCCCATGAACATGTGTTGCTGTTCCTGCATTTCTTCCCTTGGTGAATTTGAAATCTGCTGGAAATCCATGCAATCGATAACATTTCTCCTTAATATGTCCCTGCCTTTTGCAATAGTCACAAAAACACTGAGAAGATTTACTCGTCTGTGATTTATTTGTTCTGTAAGATTGGTTTCCACTCGCACCAACATTTTGCTGTTGAATGTAGTTTGTTCTAAACTGATTTCTTCCTGCATTTTGATCTCGAACATTCAAAGAAGTAGATTCACTGATGGATTTGTTTGGTGCCCTAACCTCACGTTGTTTTTTCTTTCCTGAATACCATAAGTAAATCCTTTGTGCTATATTTGGTAAGAGGATTCAGCCATCAGATCTCCCGCTAAACCACGTTAACCCTCGTTCAGGTCCCATAAGAAATTGCATTACTGTTTTGTCTTGTTCTTCCTTGTTTAAATTATCTTTGCTCCACCATACACTCACACCAATTACATACAAACCTGGCATCTAAAACATTAATCTCTTCCCATAGTTTTCTTCAACTTTGTGTAAGTATCCGTATTTCGAGAACACCTTGAGTTAATTATTTGATTTCTCTTTGGGATCTGCTAGCGTTTTTTTGGCGCCATTTAAGTTGATTCAAGCCTTGTCTTCCACTCCTAACTCCTGCCATCATTCCTCCTTGGGCATTGTTGACCGTATTGAAGACTGTCTGAAATGTCCTGTGGAAAGTGAATTTAGATCACGAAACATACCATCTTCACACTCTTTCCACAAGCTGCATTATCATCTGTTGAAGGTGGCTTCACACATTTTCCAGTGATGAAGCCCATTTTGTTCTTGACTGAAATACCTCGAAGGATGCTTCTTCTCCATGACATGTATCCAGTGCCGTCGAAAACAGATGACACGAGTGTAGATCCAACACTTTCTGCTGGTGAATGTAGAGTGGATTGACTCCGATGTGAAGTGGGTTAGATCTATCATTTTGATTGCTTTCAGTTTGACTGTTTTCTGCCATAGAAATCAACAGAGAAAATTTTTTTGAGGAAAGAATTAGATAAGAATCGAATTAATTTTGGGGAAAAAGAAAATAAGAAATTGAAAGCTATGTGAAGTACGATTGAGCGATGATCACACCTTGCTCTGGTTCCATGTTAAAAGAAAAGGAATTGAGCTTATCAAACCTCCATTAATGGAGGTCACAAGAACTTGGTGAGAACCAGCCTTGAACCGATTAACAATTTGAAGAGATTATTTAGTGGAAGAAGAAAAGTTATCTTAATTCCAATTCGTGACATCTTAGATATACCATGTATATAATCAAGTATAAGCTTCTTCTATACTGTTTTACACTAACTCAACGAATCTGTACACAATTGTTTAATTACGTTCACTATTCTAAACAAACTTAAAAAGTTCAACTATTATCTGCATAAGCTTACAGTCTTAACTAACTATCTGAAGTAAGCTATCTAATATTCATAATGATAACTAAGTTTAATAAAACATGATAGTTAAAGATATCTTGCAATATCAGTAAATTTTAATTTTGTAATACCAATTAAATTAATTGTCATTTAATACTTATTATAATAGTTTAGTAGTAATAACTTTAAGTCACTATCATATAAATATTTTACGTTAGAAACTGAAGTATTTCTTGCTATCAATTTATTTTTGTATATAGATATTGACTGAGCATTCGAGATGGGATGCATTTAAAGGAGAAAGCACCGATGAGAAAAACTTATTATTTACTATAAAGAAAACATCCATATTTCAATGGAAGACCAAATTGGCTGTTTTCTTAGCAAATAACAACTCTAAAGGAAATTGGTCGATAGATCATGTGTAATATATGCTGGAGATTCTTTTACCATAGTTGCTCAGGTTAGTTATTGTTGATACTATTTTTTATTTGTTAGTTTTTCTTTAACCATATTAGTTTGACTTGTCAATGAATTTGTGAAATAAAGGGAGATTTTTGAATTTTATAAATTAAAGATTCATGTAGTTTTCTAAATATTAGTCTTGAGTTTTTTAGGTAGAATGTTGAAATTGAAATACATACCCAGTATAGAAAAAACACTATGTTGGAAAAGTCAAAAAAAAAAAAGATACATAATTTAATTTTTATTAAGAATAAAATGAAAATTTTCCGTCATACTTATTTTTTAAAAAAATTAAATAAGTAACACTTATTATTTTGAGAATAATGATATTATTACTACGATACTTTCAAATAATTTATGATTTTATAGTACTTTTATCGAGAAAATGATTAAAAAAATATTCTTGTATATAAAATAGATTAATTTCGTCCTTCATTATATTTTCAGTTCAAATGGCCTCCCCATTAAATATTTATCTTAAAAAAATCCTTCCAATTACGTCGAATTCAAATCGATAATACTGACGGTTGTAAAAGATAAAACCTGGACCGAAACTTTTTTGTCCCTTACTACTTGAAAGAAATCAGTTTCCATAATTTTAATAATTAGAGTAAAAAATCTATTTTGAATATAAGTTTTTGAACTATTTTGAAATTCAACAAACTTTTTCTCTTGACTGACATATAGGATGACTTAGAGCTAAAAATAAAGAAAGGAATAAAGCACATCAAAAATTTATTTTGTATTTAAAAACAACGTTTCATAATTTAGCTTTAAGTATAGATTTGTTATTTATTAATCCCTTGTATGATTCGCCTTGGCCTATTTAGCTGGCAATTGTAAATTTCGCTGGCCTATTTCGCTGGCAATTTGTATATTCGCTGGTCTCTATTTCGCTGCACTATCTGTTATAAAATTTGCATTGTATACTTTAATCGAATAAATGCTGTATTTGGTATAATTATAAGTGTATAGAAAGAAGTACATGTGTTTGTATGTTATATGTCAATTTTAAGCTCGCTTTTATTACAAAATAGAACCACAATTTATACCTTATTGTTGTATAAAACAGAGAAAAAAGTGTATTTTGCTGCAATTATATAATTCGCCGGCCTATTTCATTGCATATCTGTATAAAAAATTTGCATTTGTATACAATTGAATCTAAGTAACGTGTTTGTATATTGTATAATTAAATGTATAGGAAGAAGATACATGTTTTTGCATGTATATAGATAATTTTCTCTCGCTTTATACAAAACAGAAACGCAATTTATACACTTTTGTTCTATAAAGCGAGAGAGACGAGCAGAGGGAGAGTGACGAGCGAGAGTTTAGGGAGAGAGACGACTGGCAAAAACGTTTGTTATACGGCACAATTAAATCAAATTATAGCTATTCCATTTATTTTATTAATTTGCTATTTAGTACAATTATCCCTTTATTTATACCATATTGGTTCACATAGAACTAAACTTAATCTTGTGGGATATTCCTGTCGTCGGGTAGTAATACGCAAGGTGTTGTCTAATGATTAATAATTTAAGAATAATCAAAACAAGGTGATAAATGCCGAAGTAGTGTACATGTTGTACAGGGAGTATCAATAAAAGTAAACAACCATATTGTGGCAAAAAGCCGCCGATACAACTATCACGTAATTGTGGATTCTGGTCATTAAATTATTGACACCAACCTAAAAGAACGTCCTTTCGTCTTTTATAAATATGGCTTCCAATCAATCAAAATAGTACAATAAAGTTAAGGGAAAATTGTATATAATAGAAAACGAATAACCGAAAATAAATGGAGTAGCTAGGGGTTTGGATTTAATTGTCTCCATAGCCACACTTACTAAAGTTTGGTCAGGCGTCCTCTCTCCCAAAAATCTCGCTCGCCACTCTTTATTCTCGCGCGCCTTTCGCGCTTTATACACAGACAGGTATGAAATTCGTTTCCGTTTTGTATAAAGCGAGAGAAAAATTGTATATACACTGCAAAACTAGATATCTTCGTGTTATACAATTTACAAACCTTTTTACTTCAGATATTGTAGAGAAAAAATGTGAAGTTATCAATTGCAGTGAATACAATTTTCCTCTCTTTATACACAAAGTGTATATTGGTTTCTGTTTTTCTATAAAGGCGAGAGAAAAACATATATCTACTTGATATAACACGTATAATTATGCCATATACTATTTTAGTTCGATCATGGTAGCAAAGCAATATGATAAAAATATTGCACGAAAATAGAACAATTTACATTGTTGTCATTAATAACAATCGCGTGAAATAGGATAGCGAATTATATAATTGCAGCGAAATCGGCCAGCGAATTATACAATTTATCTAGAATAAGCGAATTATACAGATTTTATATTTGCGATGTTGCAATTATGGCAACTTTGTTAGTAGCAACAAATATAATTTTTTGTTTGCTATATGTGCAATTTTGCCCTAAATTTAATATACTTACAATATAATTAGCTTTATAAAGTTTTCATTATCTTGGGTCCAATTCTTTTCAAAAGAGGGTAAAAGAAAAAGGAAGAAAACGTGTGTGTTTTTTTGGAAATCTTTTTAAAATGTCAATATTTTGACATTTAATAGGATCCCTTAGCCACCCACACTTTTAATATGTATTAAAAATGTCAATATTTTAATTTGTGACGTATTCAATTCACATTGTTTTTATTTGTTTTACTTGAAAAAATATAATTATTTAATAATAGAAAGGAGAAATTTAGGGCTTAAAAAGCAACCTTGACCTTTACTTTGATATTTTTTTATTAAAAAAATTAATAAAATCTCACCTTTAAGTTCTCTTATTATCATTATCCCCTATTAGTTTTATAAATTTTCAAAATTTCTCATTTTCATTCATTAGAATAATGTATCAGTGCATCACATTAATGTATCTCGCGCATCAGATTAATGTATCATGCATAAAATGTACATCATATTAGTGTATCATGTATAAAATGTATTATCTTACTTAACGATTAATGTCTCGCGCATCATATTAATATATCAGCGCTTATATTATTGTATCAGTTTGAGGGATTTCTATAATTATAAACTTGTAAGGATAAATGATAATTTTGCCAAAAACGTAGGTGATTTCTGTCATTTGCCCATACAATCCTATTTCACCTAGCATACTCACTTTTTGTTTGTCCATTAATTATTGACAACCAATTAAAAGAACGTCCTTTCGTATTCATAAATATTTCTTCCATATCAGCTACATAGTACATAAATTTAATATACTTAAAATATAATTAGCTTTAAGAAAAAGTTTCATTATCTTGGGTCCAATTCTTTTCAAAAGGGGGTAAAAGAAAAAGGAAGAAAACGTGATTTTTTTTTTTAATTTTTTTTTTAAAATGTCAATATTTTGACATTTAATAGGACCCCTTAGCCACACTTTCAATATGTATTAAAAATGTTAATATTTTAGTTTGTGACGTATTCAATTCACATTGTTGTTGTTTTACTTGAAAAAATATAATTATTTAATAATAGAAGGGAGAAATTTAGGGCAGAGAATATTATTAAAAAGAAACATATCACTTAAAATATTCATCAGTTACAAATTTAATATTTTATAAAAGAAACAGATCACTTAATATATCTCATCTTTATAAAAAAAAAACTAAAAAGAAATTTATAAAAAATCAAATTCTCTGTCTTCTTCATCATTCTCGCATGAATTTGGCGGTGGAGGCAATGGAAAATTAAAAGGTTAAGCTAATGTGTAGCCATGGCAGGAAAATTCAACTTCGTCCTCATGATCATCAACTCTCCAATATTGGCGGCGAATGCGATACCAAAATCCTCTTTGTTGAAGTGAATTCGATTAAATTTTTTTTTTTTTGTTTGACAAGAAGATTTTGAGAACGAGATAATTTCTTTGACAAACAACTTTGCAGAAGGAATTTCCAACTGAAACTTCGATATAATCGGTGAAATACTATCGGACAGGTATTCGTTAATTGTTGAATCATTAATTTGTTTGAAAGTTTTGACATGAACATTTTTTTTGTTTTTTGGGTAATTATAATTTTTTTGAATGACGAGACAGTTTTACAAATGCACAAGTGAATACAGATTTTGATTTTGATTTGGAGAAAAAAAAACATAGCAGACGAAGAAGATAGATAGAGTCAAAGAAAGAGGGTTGCAAAAATTATATTCATATTAATTTTTGTTTGTCAATTGTTTTTCTTTTACTCATCATTTGTATTTTTATTAAGAATATTGTATTTCTTTTTTAGGTTGTAGTCCTTTCAATACGTATGCCAAATGGATTTGTATTTCTTAAGTATAAATATATCATACTTCTTTTCACATTAAATTTGTATTGTATTTTGTATTTTTTTTTAGAATATTACATCCTTCCTCAAGTGATTGTATTATTTGCACTATGTATGCTATTTTTTTTTCAAAATTTCTTAAATCGTATTCATATGTAATGATTGAATTATATGGAGATACATCCACTAATATTTGTGTAATACAAATAATAGAAAAATATATTTGGCAGACATGTAATATAATTTTAATCACTGATATACGATTTTTAGTTTTTATTATGAAAGTAAAATATGAATTTTAATTTGAATGTTAAAGTGAACACATAAAATACAAAAGTTTTTGGTATACAATTATGATGAATACATATTACAAAATATATACACGCTTATTCTAATTGAAATTGATATTAAAAAGGAAAAATGAGCACAATAAATACTAACTTCAATTGAAATACAAAAGTGACTTTGTTAGTTTATCATTATGATGAATGCAAAAATAAAAAGAATATAACTTTTTTGTATATAATGTGAGAGTTAAATTCAAATTGATCACAATAAAATATTCACCTCACTATGATATTCAATTTCATTTTGAATGGTAAATGAACACATAAAATATATAAGATGCATACCTTAAAAGGATTGTTATGAATATTTTTAGAAATATATTTTTCAAATTTTTTTAAAAAATATCAAAAATAACGGGAGGGAGTGGGAAAATGAAAATAATTGGAAGAGGTAAACTTCAGAGAGAGAATATATTTTATAAAAAAATATGAGAGAGAAAAAGTTGGAAAATGTGTAATTAAGGTGAAACAAAATAGGAAGTAAATTAGAATACACAATGTTTTCTAGAATGATAACATTTTGACATTTTAAAGTATTGAGGTTTTTACTAATTATGTTAGATTTTTCGACTAGTCTGCTAATTTTTTCTTTTTTGTTTTATAAACTTTTATAAAGTTACTCACATCGTGTCTAAATTTAGTAATTATGTTTTAATCCTCTTGTTAAATAATGACAAAAGTTCCACATCGATGGTTAATGAGATGAGTGGACTTCTTATAAAATTTGGGCAAACCTCCTCCCTTTGGGGTGTGAGTTAGGCCTAAGACCTAATTTCACATGGTATCAGAACAGGGCATTCCTCACCATGTTTGTGCGCCCCCAAAATCAAAAATTGCCCCCGCCACCATATGCTGTGAGCTATGGCCGTAGAGGGGCGTAAGAGATTACAAAAGTCCCACATCGGTGGTTAATGAGATATAGGTGGACTCCTTATAAGGTTTTTTGACAACCTCCTCCTTTGATCTAACTTTGGGGTGTTATTAGGCCCCGGGCTTGATCTAGATAATGTATCTATTTTAAATTTAACTTTTATACACATTCATATAAATAGTTATTTTTCTTTGTAGGTTTCGAATGAATATTTTTTATAAATAAGCCTTGTTTGAATATAAGATTTGAAGTCTTAAAAATAAGATATGTTATCTTCAACACACATATATACTAGATGGGCGACGGCCCATGCTCCAACATGTTGAGTTTCAATAAAAACACATTTATAGCTATTTGCGTATCGTTAAAAGAGTCAACAACCGATAGCCACAGCCTCAGTGCTAACACGGACATTCCATATACATGTGTGAACCAAAAAAATCATGAAAAAACACTTGCATACATCATTATGCATATACAATTGCATTCTTTAACTTCAATATGTGCTAAAAACTCAAGTAAATTAGTTAGGCGTAGCACCTAGAATTCATCATAAGAACAGTTGAATGCTTTGAATAGAGTATCTTCAAAAGGATTCAAAGATTGAAACAAAGAGAAAATTGAAAAATATACATTAATGAGTAATTAATTTGCTTTGTGATTTAACTAATCAGAAGTATCGATGTTTGATTCCTTGCCCTCACCTTTACATAGATACGCCAATCATTTTGTAAGATGTTCACACTAAATATTCTACCATGATATAGTAATACATAATTGTAATTAGAACATCTAGCCTTATGTTATAATTACCTTTTAGTCAATCAGCAAATTCGATATAATATAATTTTAATTTTACGTCAAACGATCCTAGTAGCAACTTGTGTTGGTCTTTATTCTCCATGATGGGAAACATATTATTGCTAACCGAATCTATCAGTTTCAATTACACAAATTTGTATTTGAAAACTAGATTATACACCTTTTAAAGTTATACCAACTATGTTTTCATCCATTTTAAATCATCCTCAATTTGTTGTACAAGTAACCAATCAAGATCTGGATGTAACCTGCTTCTTATACTCTCATAATTTTTGCTTGGTTGTTTATCATTTAGCATGACTTACAATTTGCTATTTAAAAAGAGGCGAGCAGAGATGTCATAAGGATGGAGATATCATCTCACTTGTTCGCCTCTTGGAGCAAACAACAAAAGGTGGAAAAGAACTTGTTAATGCTATTGATAACAGCACAGCAATAGTACATTCATTCCACCAAGCAGCGATGATATTAAGAGAAAGCGTCTATTACATGCTTGCCATGACAACATTTGCACTAAAATGATACTCCTGGTGGTTCTAACTCTATTCGGTAATCTTTGTGTCCCATGAGCTAAGGTATATCAGAAATTCAGAATCCCCTGACGAGCATAAGCTCTACTTTAGGCCCTCATTCAAGGTGGATAGAATATTCCAATCCACCCTTGGTTGTAAACTTGTAAATTATTTATCAAATTTGTAGGGGAGTCCAAACAACACAAGTAGGAACAACACTACAAGGATCGACTTGAGACAATCACCAAAATAATAACTTCACCAATTTGTATCAATTGAAATTCACACTATATTACCAATCTCAATTCAGCCACATATCAATTGAATCACAAGCAAATATATTATAATCGCAAGTGGACACACAAGATTTATCACGTGGAAAACCCCTTCGGTATGAGGATAAAACCCCGGGACTTGAAGGAGTCCACCCTGCTTCCTTCTCTTATTATGAAAAATTGAGGTAAAAACACCCAACTCAGTTACAGGATTCAAGCCCACCAACAACAACATACGAATAAGAGCCAATACAAACGAGAAGAGATTGGGAAATATCACCAAAAATCAGATTACGCCAGCTGCATCAGACGATCACGAACACCGTTGACGATCTGACGGTCAAGAGGGTAATGCCATGTGTTGTGAACCAGCTGTGAAAATTTCAAATGATCCATGGTCGGATCTCTTGCAGCTGAAATTTCGCTCGCTGTCCAGGAACCACGCAAACCCTTTTTTCTCTCTAACCCTCTCTCTCAAAATCTGTTTTTGTTTCTCTTTTTCTCTCTATCTCCCCTCTCTCTCTTTTTCTCTTCTCATCCAAACAAAACCCCAGCCCCTTAACATCAGATGCCAAAGAGAAAAGGCCCAAAATATATGGGCCTCCCATCAATTTGGGCTGGACCCTTAACACAATTCAGATGCTATAGAATACCTATTGTAGGATACTATGATTGCACAAGTTAGTTGTTGTTTTGATTCTTTTCTTAAATGTTGGTCATAAAAAGGTTGTTTGTTAGTTTAATGTATAGGAAAGTTTGAGATGATATTCCACCATCCAACTTCCAAGATGGATAGAGGAAAGTGTAATAACTCTTAAAAAAAGCTAGTTGAATAGTCATCTGCATTTGTATCTACAAACAACTCAAGAAAGACTATAATTGAATGCTTTTGAGATGTAGAAAGTGGTTCTTCATAAGGAGAAGGTGTTGTTTGTCCTTATAGATCAAGTCTTCATTAACATGTACTACCTTAGGTATGTGAGTTATGTCAATTACATCACTTACCACTTTAGCTTCAGAGTCCTCTCCCCCTAAGTCGTTGAAACGGAGATATAGATGGTGCATTTAATTTCTTGTACTTTACTTCTAATGCCATGTTTCTCATCACCTAGAACACTTTATTCTTCTTTTTCTTCATATTTTACCGTATACTTTCACATAAGATTATATATATAATAATCAACAACAACTATTCTTGAAAATAAAAAAACAATATGTCATTTCTCAATTATTAGAACTTTAAGCGTGATTAAAATTCATTCAATTCAGCAAATTATAAATCTTTACGGACCAAAATATTCAAAATAAGAAGAAAATTGCAATCCCATTACTATCAAATGGTTATAACAAAGAAAGGATAAAAGAGAAAGCAGAAAAATACAACACACAATGAAAGAGAAAGTACAATTTAGGTAACCATCTCTTTTTCAAGTTCAAATTGATTATTTTGTTTCGTATTAAGAACAAAAATATCTTTAAGACATTTTTCTTAATAAAATTTTTTCTTAATTTTTTCTGTAATTAAAGGAGACAAAATTTTTCCACCGCGTAGAAAGAAAAGACTTAAATAAAAATTACTTAATAGCATGGCGATATCATTTATACAAAACTTCTATCCACCCCGACACACGCAATGGAACCTAGACATTAAGTGAATCCAATCCACGAACTAATTTATCTATTGACAGCGTCTTTGTTGGTAAAGGTCGTAATGCCAGAAGGAAGCATTACCGCAAGGCATAGAGGGGAGTCATAAGCGTCTCATACCGTAATCTGATTTTCGATGGTGAAAAAAGACATACTGTAATCGTAACATGAGAATACGACCCTATCTAAATGGCATACTTTGTCTCTACACTATGGGAAAGGGTGAAAAGATATATTTTACATCCCGAGGGGCTATAATGGAGATACCATTATTTCTGGTACAGAGTTCCTATAAAACAGGAAATGCCCTACCTTTTGAGTGGGCGGTTTTGACTATTGATTTACGTAATTGGAAATACCATTAGGTTTAGACGAACCTAGAAATCAATCACATAGAATGTTTTGATAGAATTTTCTTTACAATTTTAAGAGATTCATAAAAGAATAGTCTAGAATAAAATGAAGAAGGTGAGAATGAGTTAGTATTGAGAAGAGAGTTGCCCTAAACAACAACATGTGGCTTATGAAAGAAGTACCAATTTATGCCTTAAAATTAAAAAATTGCCCTTATTTGTATGCTTGTTGGAATTGTACGGTACAACTTTTGCTGCCATGTTCGTCCTTCACAACTCTCCCTTCTAAATAAGGGAATTTAGGTTTACGACGAAACCTAGAAATCGATCACAATAAGAATGTTTTGATAGATTTTCTTTACAATTTGAAGAGATTCATAAAAGAATAGTCTAGAATAAAATGAAGAAGGTGAGAATGAGTTAGTATTGAGAAGAGAGTGGCCCTAAACAACAACATGTGGCTTATGAAAGAACTCATACACAAGTTATGCCTTAAAATTAAAAAATTGCCCTTATTTGTATGCTTGTTGGAATTGTACGTGACAATTTTGTTTGCCATGTTTCTTCCCTTCACAACCCTCCCTTCTAAATAAGGTATAACATGTGTAATTTTATCTTTAAAACTAATATAGAATTAAATGGGAGATTGGGTGAAGTAGTTTAACTTGAATGGTGTATCTTTGGCTAATTATAACTAGTTTAATTTGAAGAAAAAAAGTCTGATTAACTTGGCTCCAAGTGGTATAATTGCTTTAAACGGGATATAATCATTATATAATCGTAGAAATAGTAGTTTTTGTTCGATTTGCATTTATTTTTTTTTCTTTTCAGTAGATATTAAAAATAATATTTTAAAAAATTTTAAAAAAATACCTTTTCATTCACGTACTTAAAATAATAACATTAAAAAGAAACTTTTGATATATTTGTCATATTTTAACTAAATACACATATTAAAAAAATTTCTCACTTTCTCTACCCTTTGTGGTCAATCAAACAAGATAAATACTTAAACAAAATAAATATAGGTCACTCACATTATGTTTGTATTGAATAATTATGTTCTTGGATCTCTATTGCAAAATATTAACTGTGACCAATCAAAGTTTTTACTAAGATGAATCAAAATAAATAAATACATAAGAGAAGGATTTGATTTTCATTACCATTTTTTTCTGAATATAAGTAGAATGATAGAATAATAGATTCGAAAACACTCTTAAATCAGTCCATATAAACAACCAATTTCCCACTCTAATAGTCCCAAAGATCTTAAAAGGATCCTCAACCGAAGATCTATCCCAATTTGCTACGTTTTGTAATATAAAATTATATTTTTTAGTAAATAATAAAACTTTTTTATGTATTATAATATAGTTTATAAGTATTATTATTTTTTGATATGTAACGACCCAAACCATGGTTACTTATGAAGGCAAAATGTCAGAGGTAAGTGACCTACTCTCACAGAAGGGAATGTTGCCGCCACGGTAACGACGCCCCAGCAGGATGGGCGCGCCGGAGCGGGATGGTCAGGGGAAGAACTTAATGACGCGAAGTCTGATTTGGAGAGCTTCGGCACCTCGAGCACCTTGTTGATGAACTCAGTGCTCGGAGGGATGTCGACTCCTCGGATACAGATAATAGGGTGAGGATTGTCCCAGCAGACAGTACGAAGTAGTGTGTAGAACTTCCTCACCCAGCCTGAGCACGCTACAGTGGGAGCCTCTATCAATGGACCCCAACCAAACTCCATCAGTTGGGCATGGAAGGCAGATGCTTTCTTCGCTAAGCCTAGTAGGTGGGAACCCCTCTGGCACAAGAATTTGGTGTTCCGATGATCATGGTGTCTCTCCCGACTTGCAGTATCAAAAATCGGACAAAGGGCAAGTTTTTTCCTCATTGATTTCATGCATGGTTAGACAAGCCTACAAAAAAATTCATGAAACATACATATTAGGACTCATGAAATTAGTCAATAACTGTCTAAAAAGAGGAAAAGTTTCTATTTGAAGTGGCAAAGGGCCGCTGTTTCGCGGAATCCCTCCACAATGGGATGGAGGCCACCAGAGCGACCCTCATATGGGTCGAACTTCAAAGAGTGATCATGGCATCCTTTTCGCCCTAAAACTTTGATTTTTACAAACTTTTTCACCAGATCAGTGCTTCTAGGGTACCCTAGTACCTGAATATGCAAAGACCCTAACAATTCAACCCCCCCCCCCCCCCCCCCCCCCCCCCCCCCCCCCCCCCCCCCCCCCCCCCCCCCCCCCTCTAGTGGTGCCCTAATTCAAGATTTACACTAAGAACTATTCAACTTCCCCCACCTAATTCTTTTCATGTAATCATTGTTAAGCAAGTATTGAAGTAATTAGAGTAAGGAGCAAGAACATTACCTTAAGATTGAAGTTCGGAGCGAAGCCATTGAGTGAGTTTTTGGGATTTTTTAGAGTGACAGGAGGGCATGGGAAAATCGTTCCCTTTTCCCACTTCTAAATTGATCCTGATCTCCCACCACGGTAGAAGGTTATTCCGCCACAATAGCCCTGCCTCAGCGAGAATCCTGTCGCTCTAGCGTGGTCAAGATAGAAAATTTGGCATTTTTTTCTCTGTTTGTTGCCTTGTTTCCTAGTCGATTTTCTAAGTAAAGATCCTTTCACGCTTAAACCTTGGGAACCACTATGTTTCGTTGTTCCATGACGGGTCGATCCGTTAGTTTTGAAGTGCTCCAAAATGGTTCATGCTTACTCCTCCGCTAGTCGTTCGGGGACGAACTAGGGGGGTAAATTGGTATCCACATATAAATACCCAAATTGACTTCATTACTTGTAAAGGCTAAAAAAACAAGAGTAAATAGCCCCCACTCTCCCGCCTAAGTGGGATGGTGCTTCTACGACGACGGCACCCCAGCAGGATGGTAATGCTAGAGGGGGATAGTCGGGGTAAGAACTTAATGACGTGAAGTCTTATTTTTTTCCTTTTCTCGTAAGTTCCAAAAACATGCGAAGATCACCCAGCAACCCTCAAAATGCTACTCTATGTTTGGAAAGGAGGGAGAAATAGATTCTAGCGCAAAGTTGACTACAACTCGCTGATTTTCGGCCAAAATTTACCCTTTTGTTATCCAGAAGCCAGGATTGGAACTACAACCCCTCTGCAACTGCTTGGTGCCCAAGTAGGCTAGTTTTTCTACTTGAATTATCTTAAATGCTCACTACGTAGTATATAGTTAATTGACGGTAGAATTCATGTTTAGACCTTTGGACACAGAAAAATAGGTGGTTGTAAATGTACTCCAAGTTGTTAAATGAGATTTATTCCATGGAAGAAAGCCTTGTCCTATAAACTCGGGATAGATTATTGTTCGACTTCCCATTTATGTTATATATGCTTGTTAATGGCTTCATTATATGTTAACATGTAGATAAACAGGAAGCATGAATCGAACCTAACAAATAACTATGGACAATTCCATATCTTTAACTTGTTACTTTGTTGTGTGACTATGTGAACTGATCATAATTGGTGTGATAATTGTCGTAGTTGTGTTGAATGTACCGGGTGTCACGTTTCGCCACATATATTGAATTAGATATCACGTTTCCACATGTATATTGAATTGGGTATCACAATCTGACACATATATATATTGGATAGGGTGTCATGTTCTGACACACCAACAGTTTGAGTGTGGGTTCCATGAGAGAACCATTTGTGACTACTATATTCATATCTACCTTTTATTACTATTAGAGAACTGTATATTGTTCCTAAAATGATATTTGAATCATACATCTAGTATATATGTGTCTATTGTGTTGTAATTAATTGTCTATATCTCGTTGCTGAAATTAACTGTCAGGCCCAATCGGTATGAGGTCTGCTAAGTGGAGACCGAAGGTTTAGGTGTTGTTATCAGATATTTTTAGAGATGATGTTTATGTTCTTAGACAATGAGAAGTGGGGTAGTGTTCATGATGCATAAGTAGTTAGATTTTACATTGAAAAGGGGATTCATATTCTAAATGGTTAGCGAGTCCTGATAGAGTATACCATGTGATCAAGGGCGGAATGGTGATGCATAAGAAGTGAGGGCATTTCGTGAGAGATTGGCGGGTTGGTAGTGATTGTGGGACTCCTCCATGAGATATAATGGTTAAGTTATGATCAAGAACAAAGTGAGTCAGATGATAGAGACTTTGGTAGAGCCAAGTGTACTATTACGTTTAAGGTATACGGAAATAGTAAAGGCATGAGGATAAATGTTGATTGTACTTTCTGATTGCATGTTTCCTGCTGGTTGATTTCTTTATATTATGCGGTGGGTATCGGGTTGATCTATGATTCCTACCAGTACGTGTTGTTTGTATTGATACTACTGTTGCTACGTCATTTGATGCATAATTCAGATATCATTTTAGGAATACTAGATTTCAATTCCCTAATAGCATTAGTTTCTGTATTTTATACCTTGTAATCTTTGGAACTCTTGTACCTGTTCAGACTAGATCTGTAAGATTGTTATTTATTTACAAATTTAACTCTCGATTGTTTAAACGTTTATTATGTAAGAATTTCATGAATTTCCTTTTAACTCCAATTTTCTTAATCTTTTGCATGTTTTAACCGTTTAGGAATTAAGGGTCATCCTACTTAGGTGTTAGAGTAGGTGCCCGTACGGCCCTATGAGTTGGATCATGACAATATATTTATTAATCTTATGTTTTTTCGCTCGTTTTAAATATGAAATACACCAACAGATGTATATTTTACACTACATATATATTTATTATATCTTCATATATACAATTTTTATAATATCTTTATCAATGGATATTTCCACTATGACTTATTTATACTTAATATTTATGATAATTTCAGTGTATTTAATTTTGCTTACATAATTGGGCCTATTTTATTATGGCATGTTACATTATAACATGTTAATGTATTATACATAAAGAATATGTGATCTCTTGGTTTAATACCTGATTTAGAGTTAAATAATTTTGATAAATGTGAAATATGTGCTGAAGCTAAAATTACTAAAATGTCATGTTTTCAGTAAATAGAGAAATTTTGAGTTATTTTCTTTGATCTACACTAATTTGGATGATTTAAAACAGACTATGACTAGAGATGGTAAAGATATTATGTGACTTTTATTGACGACTTTTTAGATTTATTAAATTATATTTGCTCAGAAATAAAGATGATGCATTTGATTCTTTTATTACTTACAAGTCTGAAGTTGAAAATCAACATGTTAGGAAAATCAACAGAATTTGATCTGATAGAAGTGGAGAATATATATCTTTAAGTGCTTTATGTGAAAAAGAAGGAATTATTCATGAAGTAACTCCGCCATATTCACCTGAATCTAATGGAGTGGTTGAAAGGAAAAATGAAACTTTGAAAGGAATGATGGTTTCGATGTTAATTAGTTGTAATGCTCCTAATGATTTCAGGGGTGATGTAAGATTCATTCTTCGCAATATCGATTACGGCTTCACAATCTCAATGTATAAACACATGAGACAATTCATCCTTATCAAAGGGATCAACAATTTATCCTTATCGAAGAGATCAATAATTCATCCTTCATCAAAGAAATGTTTCATATTCACTTTCATACAATTTATAGACACATATTATATACATTTTTAATTATCACTATACTTTTCATATACACATGATTTATATTTTTATCGATCAGCATTGTACCTATGATCATAGAGAGATGTTAACAATTTTTATTCCTCGGAAAAATGCCGAAGCAACATAAAAGACAAATTAAATCAGACAAGTCTAGAAAAGAAACACGAAGAAGTAGCCACTTGGTGATTGACTTGTTACATCCTCCAAGCATAGGAGGTGAAGAAGAATCAGACATGGTGAATTAAGAGTTTACGAGATTGTTGAATATCAAGATTGAAAGATTAAAGTTTTATTAATTAAAAGGGCAGAAGAATTGTCAAGGCTGATCAGTGAGATACATTGAAACAAATGACACCTCTTATATACGAAAAATTTCAACAACCTTTCGTAAATTATAACGGAAAATTAATTGTATTAGATTGTGATAATTTATTGTTGTGTCATGATTTTGTTATTATCTTGATGCTTAGTGTCTACTCACTAGACAAGCTATAGATAATACAAAATTGATTGACCTTTGTGTTAAATCAAATTATTAGATTTTATATTCAAAGATTTTTCTCAAACATCTTCATGAAGGCTAATAGTCTTTTAAGTAATATTGATTAAAATATTTAATTGGCTAAAAAAAAAAGGGTTCCTTGACTATAATTGTTAATATATTTCATTTACTTCTTATTTATTCAAGATAAATTAAAATTTATATTGCGATATTAGTTTTTCAATTTTTAGTGTGTTACAAGATTCAATTAAAGATTGCTTCACTTATTTGAATTTATTGTGAAGTTATTGGACATTTGGACTGGACATGAAACTTCAAATTGGAAGTTAAAATTAATTATTGCAATTATTTAATGCTGGTGGCATTGGATTAACATTTCTTTTCCAAACACAAGTTTCTACGTTCACAATTTTGCATGCATATATTGAGCTACATCTAATTTGCTAAGTTCTTCTCCCTAGTGTGATCATATATTAAAATGTTAATGAGAATACATGTGTTTATATCTTTTCTAAAAAAAAAAAGGAACATATAAAATGGAAGTTTTATTTAATCTTTCCATTAATAGGTAAATTTTTCTTTTTGATAAGCTAGTGTAATATTAATTACAAAAACGTATTCATTGCAGGCATAGAGCTTTGAAGAGAAAATAGGTTCCAAAGCAAGCCAAATTAAATATTACATATACAAAAAGTGTCTTCTGTTATTATTCTAGAAGGCTAGGAGAAAAAACATAGTATAGGTATCGCTTTACCATTTATATAATGACAAATATATCTATATTTAGGTATTTTTAAAACGATATTTATATTTATTATGTTAAAAAAAATATATTCTATATATTGGGAGAATGCACATTTTGGGCGGAAATTTCAGCTCTCTTTGTGCTCATGTTGGGGCTTCCGTGGTCGCTCTTTGGCCATTAAGTAGGAAAAAAACTTAAATACTAACATAGTTAAGTATCTCTAATTTTTTCTTCTTTTTAAATATTACCATAGTTCTTTTTTTTTTTTAGTAGAAGTTTAGAGGATACAGTAGCCTTCTCTTTCCTCTAACACACACCTCTCCCAATATCATGCCTATTTTTTCTCCACAAAACACCCAATTTTCGGAATCAATTTTTAAATATTTAAATTATTTAATTTTATTTAAAAACGTTTCCACAAACATTAATATGAAAATTTTGAGTTTCAAAATTCAAAAAAATTGAAATTTCTGAAAATTGCGACCATTGTCTCTGGGTCTTCTTTTTTTCGACTCCATCATCTGTCTAAGTTCTTCTTTTCTTCTTAATCCATCATCTGTCTTATTTTCTTCTTTTTTTCTTCTAGTTCATTGAAATATTACATCAGCCGTTTTCTAAGTCTTCTTGTCTTCTGCCTCCATCATCCGTTTCATTTTTTTTTGTTCCTTGTTCTATTAATTAATATTGATCTTTTACTCAATAGAAGGTTATGGATTCGGACGATTGAAAAGTGGAAGAAAGAAAAATAGAAAAAAAGTCTTGCAGATCTATGAATGTGTCGGGGACGGATTTAAAAAAAGATTTGACGAATCTACATCAAAGGTTGGGGACAAAATAACACCAAAAAAAAAGAAAAAAAAAAGAATGCAGAAACCATTGTGTTGAAAGGAGTAAAAAAACTTTAGTACTGGAATCCCATATGTATCATGAATTTTGAAATTGGTATCATTTATCAGACATAAATTTTAATACTACTCAGGTGTGATAGTGTGTTAGTCGATGCATTGCTAATGAATTAGATGGTCTCATATTGATTTCTATGTATCAAGAGTTTTTTGAAATATTGTTTATCATTATCAGTCAATAAGTTTTATATAACTGCGTCCTCAAGTGTGCTGTGCTGATACATATCGACTCAGTGTCTGTTATAGTGTTTAGACGAATGCCGTGATACATGAATTTGAGTGTATAGATGATTTCTAGGTATCACGAGTTTGAAATTGTTACATGTATCACAGTCAATAAGTTTATAACGGAGTTCAAAAAAGTCTTCCAAACTCGATGATATAATCGTGAATTTTCAAAATTTGAATTGTCTCCATTACGTGTTGCTGAATTAAGGCTTATAATGAACTGTGCCGTTTATTATGCTTTGATTTAGATAACAAATTGAAATTTCCATTTTCCCCCCTTTTAATCTTAAAGTTTAAGTTACTGTGTATCATTCATGTATCACAACATGACTAATGATATCACGCCACATACAATTTAAGGGAATGATTAGTAAATGTTAATTTATCGGGACAAATGTAATAATTGTATACACTATGGGATTAATAACTTTTTTTTATGGGATATAAAACGTATAGCATTAGGTAGCATATTAAAAGGTTGGACCAAGTAATTTCAAATTTCAGTTTTTAGATCCCCAATCACTCAAACAAACGGAAAATAAAATAGATACTATATAAATGTATCTGACTGTTTTATTATGTATCAGAAACTTATTAAAAATCAGGGATTTTTTGTAAATTGAAAAAAGAGTAGGGATAGGAGGGTAAGTATTGTTGTACATATGTGATGTACATAATTTTTAATAACTCGCAATGATCAATTTAAGTTACATATTCTCCATTATTTCCTGTCTTTTTGAAAAACTAAATCCCGAGATGGTAAATAAATAGAATCTCACATCTACAGGATAAATTAAAATTCTAAGGAGTACTAACCAAGAAAGCTGAACCCTAATTTTACTCTTTATTTTCCAAATAAAGAACTTCATTACACCACTTCCCAAAATTAATTACATCAGCAATATCTGTAATATTCATACGAAAACGGATACACACTTTACTTAAGGAAATTTTGAATATCGTTCTCTGCCAAAAAAAAGGGAAGATCACTAATGAAAAATATCGTTTCGGCCAAAAAAAAAAGAGAAGATCACTAATTGAAAAAATTGGTATAATGTTAATTTTCGAGTTTTATATTGGAGAAAACTGATTTGATTTGCAAACACACAAAGTTAATGCCTTTTTTTAATGGGATTCATAAACGTAGCATATTAAAAGTATGGAATAATTCAAATTTCAGTTTTTATCCCCAAATACACTCAACAAACGTATATAAAATGCATACTATATAATGTATCCGATTGTTTTATGTATGTATCAGAAAACTTATTAAAAATAAGGGATTTTGTAAATTGAAAAAGAGTAGGGATAGAAGGTAATTTATGTTTTACAATGTGTGATTTACGCCCTCTCTCGCCTTTAGTACACAAAGTGTATATAAATTTTGTTTATGTGTTGTATAAAGACGAGAGAAAAATTGTAATCAATGCAAAAACATATATATCTTTGTGTTTGTGATACACTTCATTATACAATTTACAAATATTTTCCTTCAATCCATTGTAGACAACATGCAATTTATACAAATATTGAACGAGAAAACGGTAAAGGAATATACAATTGCCAGTGAAATATAATTTCTCTATCTCTTTTCTTACAACAGACGGTGTATAATTGTGTTTTTGTTTTGTAATAAAGTGAGGAGAAAGAGAAAAAACATATATCTTCTGCTATACCTTATAATTAGGCAATATAAATTGTATGCAAAAGCAAATTTTATAAAAATATTGCCAGCAAACTATGGCAGTGAATTATACAATTGTGCATTTATACAATTGCAGTGAAATCGGATAGCGAAGTATACAATTGCAGCGAAAAGTGACAGCGAATTATACAATTGTATCAGTATAACGAATTATACAGTTTTTGTTTGATAGCAGAGCAATTGTGCAAACTTTGTTACAGTATACAAATATAAATGTTTGTTTGTATATGTGAAAGTGCCCAATTTTTAAATTCCAGCATAAATGTAATGTACTGTAGCATTAAGTAAAAAATGGCAAGCAGGATAACTTATAGATCAATAAATAGCTCACTTTTGATTTATTTGCAAAATTTTTTAAAAAAATATATATATACTTGACAGCAAAAAGCAACGTTTTGTTTGAAAATCATTTTTTTTTTTAAACGTTATCCTATTGTTATTGCAGAATTGTCCTAGTGTTTTTTCACTATTGTTTTGCAACCGTGTTTTTGGAAAGTAGTGTTAATTTCTTCTTCGTTGTTCTTTTTAAATATCTCGATGATTTCTTCTTTTTTCTGCTCCTTAATTTGCTCTATTTAATTATGAAAGATATATTTATATATTTATCCATTATTCTTTATAAATTTCTCTTTCGTATATACTCTTGAGTGTTTTCTAGTTCAAATTATTAAAAAAGATCGTGATTTGTGGAATTGACGTTTTTCAACTCTTTAGGACAATAGTTTTGATTCAAAATTTGATTTTTGATATAAATTCTATGGTAAGAAAGGTTCACATAATTTTCTTGTAAAAAAATCAATATGATGATCTCAATTTTTTTAATCTCCACCAACAACTTCAAATTCTACCCATATAAATACGCTTCGATAAATATATACCGATCTTGATTTAAGCAAATATATACTAATTTATTAGGTAAATACGGGTTGATGAATATAAAATTGAATACGGGCCAATATATACATATTGTAGTTACAGTATACATAAATGTATACAACTCCTAAATAAATGAATTCAAAATTGTTTCATATATACATAATCGACAACGTATATATAAAAATTATAATAAATTCATAAATATTCTTAATGAAAGAGGGTGATAACACAATAGAAGATAATTGAATTCATTAGGTAGCTAGATGCTCATATATTATTATATGCCCTATTAATTTTACCAACAACAACATAGGTATACACATACTAATTTTCGGAATAATTAATACCTTGACACAATCTCATTTTCCTAATAAAATTGATCTTCTATTAGTAGTATATATAATTGTAGCAACACCCTCTCCAATCATATGTATACTCGTAATCCGATATTGTTTTACATTAATACTGACATTGAAGTTTCATCAATCTTATAATGAAATTCGAAGAAATTGATAGAAGTACCAATTATTTAGATAATTTGATACCAATTAAATGAATTCATTCAAATAACTATTTTTTCCAATTCGATGTATATGTCTAATCTCAAAGTATTCCGTATCAATATCAGTGTTGAATCACTATTAACCTAAATAAAATTCAAAGAAATTGATAAAAGTATTGACATTTAGCTGGGTTAAAGTCCATTTGAATCAATCGAAATCAATATTGATTGTAATTAGACAATCTCTAATCCCACTCTATTTTGATATCATTATCGATATTTGGAGAGTATAAAGAATAGTTTTCGCACAACCCATATCCAATCACTCTTTATCTCCACTCTAGAAAGAGTTGACATAGTAGTTCTGCCAAATTTAGAGAATTACTATAACACTCCTCGTTTGTAACTTTATTATTTTATTTATTTAGGCATTTGTAATTACATAGGTTGTCATAGAAGAATGAAATGTAAAGCGGACTAAATATTTATAGGTTTAAAATGTAATGAGTAATAGTTTTTAAAACTATATATTATTACTATCTATACTTTTATTCTGGACTCAAGAATATTGTCAATTTTTTTAATATATTTTTTTGGTCAACTTAGAATATAAAATTTGAGTTTATATTACTTTTAACTATAAGAATGCACAATTTAAATGGTCTACAACGTTCCCAATATTCGTAATCCAGTTCTCAAACAGAATATATATTACACAAGAATATAAGAACAAATAAGATGTTGAACGTACATTCGAGCAGTCACA